>JAVQJG010149450.1:0-17303 GCA_036024015.1 Craterocephalus amniculus
CACACACACACACACACACACACACACACACACACACACACACACACACACACACACACACACACACACACACACTATAGACAATCAAACATAAAGGAGATGGCAAAACTCACACATAACTGTTCAAACCAAACTCCCTCCTCACTTACACATACACAGAAAAAGAAATTAGGTCAGACATGAACTATATCGGTCATGACCCGGTGAACCGAACAATCAGGCCTTTAGGCTGTCAAAACAGTACTTATGTGTGGCGCATTTGCGCATTTCTACCTGATGTCCATGCAGTGTATATAGTAGCTTGCCCTCCACAAGGTCCAGTATCTTCATTGTGCAATCACTGGACGCAGTGATTAGGAAATTACCAGCAGGATGGAAAGACAAGCTGTTCACCACGCCACTGTGGACTGAAGACAGACAAACACAGAGTTTAAAGCAGGACTCAAACAGATGTTTTGCCATTGTAATTTAAACTGAAATCTTTCTGCTGGTTAGGACAAAAAGTCGTAAAAAACAGTTTATTGAGGGAAGCTGGGTACAGGTTGATTTCTATCAGACAGTAGCTGCACAAAAAGACACTTCTCTACTTCTACAGGGTTACATGTGCACCGCAGCTGTCTGTAAAGTAACAAAAAGGTCACTATGACATAGAACATGATTATTACAAATCTCCCAATTAACATTCAGCATGAACGTGTAGCACATAAACCTGGAAGAGGGCTTCTCAACCTGTCAAAGTTGTGCTGATATCTTATGAAAAAAAGCAAAAAATAATCTGCTAAGATTTGAGTTTTTCTCCCCAGTTTTAATCCAAAGGTTCATTATTAGTGTGCGACAGGGCTGGGACGATATGCTTTCCTTCCGATTCGATCCCTTTTGGATTTTTTGGGTGCCGATTCGATTTAAATTGCGACTCACGTGATTTTTCGATATTGCATATATTTGTGGAGAAAAACTAAAATTTTTGCATTCATATCAAAAAAGATAGATTTTTTAACAAAAAATTTATAGATTTTAAAATTGTGAAATAAAAAATCCTGATATTAAATTTTTCGGTTAGATTTTCTGACTCCCTGTTGTGCATTAGATGTGAAGGTTGATTTTGTGTTCACTGCAAAAATCCAGGAGGGACAAATCAAGCTCTGCTGATTTTGTGGCCTTAACATTATTGAAAAGCTGAGGCAAAAAATTTATTTGATCAGAAGACATAAAAAAAAACAAAAGAAGGATTTGCTTTTTCTGGATACTGTGCTTCTTATTCTTTAGATGTTTTGCAGTCATTTTTTCAAATACTCCAAAAGTAAAAAGAATTATCTTTGCAGGAAACACCAATCTCAACCATCTGGCCTCCAGAGGATGATGGATACATGTTCAGTTCTTGCCAGATTACATTCTCTGTACTTAAACTGAGCATAGCAATTTAGATTCAGTGTCTTGGCTGGCAGAGGCTATGTCTCGTTTTGTTCAACCAGCATTAAAAACTAAGTTTATTTGTAACAAATCCACAAAAATCACAAAACTGATTATCTGGAACCACAAAACGATTGCCATAACACGACTGGCAGAAGTTTTCTACTGAAGAGCACCACATCAATACATCACACTGCCTCCGCTACTGTTTACTGAGAATGGTGAAACATCTTGTTAATATTAACACATGCTAGTACATCAAGTATTGCAGCCTTTAACAACTAATGAGAGCTTCACTTGTGTTGAAATTACTCTGCCATATGGTGAGTGCCCACCATGTAAAATGGGGACACAGCACATTTAAGAAGCAATAGTTCCCTCTGCTGGCTTATCAATTGTAAAGACGCACACTATACTCTGAATAAAGGTGCAGATTAGCTGTAAATCAGTACAGATAGCAGGAAGGGTGCTTTTGCCCTGGTTTATGCAAGGACTGAGAACATATCTGATACCTCAATAAACTCCAAACAACAGAAATGAACTCTCAAACAATAAGCTGAGATCACTAAAGAATATCTATCTAAAAATATCTACAGTTTACATCATATGGATTAACCTGTTATTAACAGCTCCTGCAGATAATCAACAACACCCATACAACTTATTAACCACAACTGGTCCTTTTAAGAGGACTAAACTGGGAAATGCAGTATGCAAAGTAAAGCTGTGGGGAAGAAAACCGAAGAGGGGAGGAGGAGCCTTTATCTTCATGCTCAATCTCCTCAGGCAGATGTGGCTATCCATTATTAGATCTTACAACTGAAATCCATTTAGGAGAGAGGATGAGAACAATCAGCCCAAGTGGCAGAGGGGCTAAAAAAAGCATCAACATTTACTTTATTGAATATTCAAGAAATCATTCATCTTGATTACTACAAGATTTACATCTTAATTTTGTTGAATTATTTCAGCTTGTCGTAAACCTAAATTGTGTTAAAAGGACATTAATCAGTAAGAATGTTCAGCTCATTCTTAAGTTTAAACTGATATTAAAAGTAATAGGCATTAGAGGTTAATAAACTTAAGTCCAAAACCACTTATTTACATTAGACATGTATTGATGAGTCTGACTGGGGTTGCACTTCATTACGGCAAATAACAGTTTTGCTTTAAAGCAAAAAGAAAAAAATGTGTCTGGATGCTCCACCAGGTGATAGGTTTAGGAAGTGTCCTTACCTTGATAATGCTGGAGCATCTTGTGGGATCTGATGTCCCAGAGTTTAACAGAGTTGTCAGTACTAGCTGCAGCAATGCATGTTCCGCTGGGATGAAAATCCACATGGGTGGCATAACTTTGGAGGGAAAAAGAAAATACATTACAAAGAAAAATATTTTGAAACAAATTTCACACAGAAACAATAACATACATCATTGTTTTCATAAATTTAAACATTATCCTGATTTTGTCCTTAAAGATTTGAGAATAACCTTAATAAAAAGTCCAATTTGCCTGGTGTGAACATTTGGATTCTCTCAGCAATCTGTTCAGAGGATTTCCAGAAAACTTCACAGATGTAGTTTATGATCGAGCCACAGACTATATAGCTTGACAGCTTAAATATACAATTTAAAATATATATAAGAATGAATTATATAAACACACAGTTTCTAAACATTAATAGCCTAACCCTTACAAAGTGACCCAAAATTGAAATTAACCCCTGGAAGAATAGTCACTACTGAGGCAGTGACTAATAGAGATCATAAACAATAAACAAAAGTGAATGTTAAGGGGAAAAAAAACACTTGATATGTTACTTGTTCTTTGTATTTCACATTTGTTCTTACATCAGTTAAGGTGTAAGTATATGAACTAATTTTACAAGACTAGAAATATTATATAAAAGCAAAAAACATCTAAATAAAATGAAACTAAAGCAAGCTACCCATCCCAATGTGAATGGCATCCCATTCACATTTCTACAATACACCATGCATTTAAGTGCTCACCCAGCATGCTCAAAGAAGGAATGAATGCACTCTCGGCTGTTCTTGTCCCACAGTTTTATAGTCTTGTCATCGCTGGATGATACAATCAAACGATCATCAGGAGAAAACCTGAAACACAATCAAAAAATGTATATCAGAATGTGGTTGATGCTGAACAGGTAGGAAATGGGAATAAAATATTTGTGTCTCTCATACTTGGCACAGCGGACCCAGTTAATATGCTGGTTGAGAGAGAAGAGGAATTTCTGCCTGTGGACCGTCCACACTTTGATGGTCTTGTCATTGGAGGCTGTGACCAGAGTCTGTCCATCACCAGAAAAGTTAACAGAGCGCACAGTGGCAGTATGAGCTCGGAACAGTGTGGACTCTGCCTTCCTGTATTCACACAAAACATCACTCATTATAAAATGAGTATAACCGCAGTGACTGTCCATGTTTCTGCACCTTCTTATTGCCGACAGAAGGATGTGACGAGTTAGTAATTTTTGTTATTCTATCATCTGTAATAATTTGGGGGTAAAAAAAAAACCAAGAATACAATAACGCAGCTTCAAAACCTACATGTTGGGCACCCAAAGACGCACAGTCTTGTCTCTAGAGGCAGAGGCCACCAGGTGACCTGATGGGGAGAACTGAACTGACGTGACAGCTTCTTTGTGCCCATCAAAGCGATAAGCTCGCATCTGAGGCTTCATGTTCCAGATCATCACACAGGAGTCCATTGAACCTGTGGCTATTGAGGGGAGGAAGCATAGATGAGTGGAGTCAAAGAAGTATTCATGACCAAAATAAAAAACAAAACAGCATGAGAAAAAAAATCAGGTAATGCCACAGACATCCAAAAACTTAGGGAACGGGGAAAGGTTGTTACCGATCTGTTTCATGTTGCAGCTGAAGTCCACACTTGTCACAGCGTCCCTGTGACCCTTGAAATGCCTCTCTAAGGTTGGATCTGACTATGTGGATAGAGAAACATTGGTATAAAGTCAATCATGTAAATCAACATACAAAGTAATATCCCTGCTTTCACTGATTTATTTCTCTCTGATCATTAGCTGGGTTGGATTTATCAGTTTTAAAAACAAATAAAAGAAAATAGTTAGCTCATATAGTATTATAACAGAGATTGGCTTCCCAATTTTCAACACCTGAATGACGAGAGGCTCCGCTCTCAAATACTTATTTCTGATCTTCTTCATCCCTGCATGCCTAGTTACAGCTGCTTCTGCCAGGGTGGTGGTATTGTTTGAACACAAAACATGCAGACATGGTGTTGTCATATTAGCTATTGCTACTCCTATCAAGCACAAATCTTAATTTTACTCTGTTTCAACTATGCATTACTAATTACAAGTGGTATTATATTCTGTCTGGGCTGTCTTATGTATGTGTGTCAACCTCTTGCTCATGTTACCAAATTGTCCTTCAGGGACACAAACATTTTACTTTACCTTTCATTAAATACACTCAAATCAGGCTGGACTCTGTATATAAACAAGCCCAAGGCCTAATTTTATACTTTATAAGAAGAATAAAATCCACATAAACACATACAATGCTTTACATTATAACAAAACACCTTGTTTTATGGTTCTGTGCTAAAGTGTTACCTTTGTGAATGGCTAGTGAGGCTGTCAAAAAAAACTGTACTAAGTAAAGTATAGGTGCCATCCTGCTGTAATGGGAGAAGAAAATACAACAGTAACATACAACAACTCAAACTGAATAAAAAAGCATCTTCATTTAATCCAGAAATTTGAATTGGAGTGGTTTTGACAAATAAGTTAGTGATTTCCTATGCAAACAAAAATACTGAGGGCTGATTAAAGAAGGACTGAGACCACCGGGTGGTGCTGTTTTATAGTGCTTTGTTTGTAAGGCTTTAAATCCTGCCGAGTAATAATCCTACTTGTTATAAATGTGTAAATTAATTTGATTATTCATAATATATAATTAATATGTAATGATTTATATAATATATATATTTTACAAATGTTATTTTGCCAATAATTGGGAAAACGTCAAGGAAAAAAAGATAATTTTGCCCTACATTTTGTATGTCAGGCAGCATTTCCAAGCGTACACAACATCTTTTTCTGTCAAATTACATAGTAAAAATTCTGAATCACCATATAAACTTAACCACCTAACACCAGTTAAACACTAAAATACCAGTTCTAATTTTAAAAAAATGTAAATTTGCACCAAACCGGAAGTGCTGCCTGAGAGACAACACACAGGATTAACTACCACACCGTCCAGCAGGCCAGGCTGGGTTGCCAAGGAGATGTGAACTGTGGTGCTAGTCACAGCTAGCTAACCGTTAAGCTAACCGCTGAACATAAGAGGGGGAAGCGGGATTTTGAGATCCGCATGTTTTGGTTAAAAAGGACAGTTGTGATATGGCAGAGCTTCACATTATAGGACAGATCGTTGGAGCCTGCGATTTCCCACAAAACAGTCTATTTTGCAAATGGGGAGTTCATACGGGAGGAGCATGGCGTCTTCTGTCGGGGATGAAGGAGGGTCAGACCCAGGTGGATATCCCCCAAACCGGAGACATGGCGTACTGGAGTCACCCGATTGATCTGCACTACGCTACCAAAGGACTCCAAGGATGGCCAAAGTTACATCTTCAAGTGTGGCACCAGGACTCTTTCGGACGCTGCCAGCTGTACGGATACGGCTACTGCCACGTCCCTTCTAGCCCCGGACATCACCGTGTGAGCTGTGTGACCTGGAGGCCGCTCGGCTCCTGGCAGGAGCATCTAGCGCAAATGTTTGTCGGCGGCGGCCCCCAGCTACGCAGCCCGGACATCATATACAGTGGGGCGGACAGATACAGGCTGCAAACTGAAGCCATGGGGACTGTGGAGCTGGAGCTAGGCATTATAATGAGATACTTCGACAAATATGGCGTCGAGAGTTGAGAGGAGCATACTTTAAAAATGATGCTAATTTTATATTCCTGCACGGACCTTGGATTTGATGTACACTTTGATCTGATACAGTAAATTCTGGTTTCACATGCCTGTTTTTCCTTATTTTTACACTAAAGAATGTAAATAAACCATTGCGAACGAAGTTGGTTTCTTGTTGATATGTACTGTCATTCTCTAACAGCTTCAGACTTTATGCGTTTCCTTGACATACAATAAAAAAAACTGTATATAATGTGCATATTTGAAAACTTAAAACTAAAATTTAATTTAACTTTCCTACACTATGGATTCGCCTGAAATCAAAGGGAATCCTACAATTCCTGCATCCACAGTACACAGAATAAACGTTTCCATTTTGACAGATGCTCTAATAAGGTCTACATTTAATTCAAGTTGAGACTGTAAGCCAGGGCTGTCAGAGTCCAGTCCTCAGCAGCAGCATCTCTTTTCCAACATATCTGAATCAAATGGCTTAACATTTCACTTATAATACACGCAATAACAATGATTTATGGCCAGATTAAAGTTATTAAAGTACAGTTAATAGATTAAACCTTTCATCATAATTTTAAATGTATTAATAATTCTAGCTCAACGGGAATACAAATTAACTAAAGGAAGTTCAAGGATTTCACATTTTCATGACTCACAAAATGTGTGATTCTCATCAATTTAAAATACAAGTGTTGGATCTCATTTTTAATATGAGCACATTTGTAATTATTATAACACATAACTCTGGATTAACTTGCTCAGTTTAATGCAATACAAGTTATCACTAGTTCCTGAAAGTCATGATTCTACTGGCTATTCATCATATCATATTAGGAATATATTGCAGTAAACATGGCTGACCATGTGCTGTAAGCATGGTACAAAAAAGCACCTAAGTTCATGCCTATGTTTGAAATATTTGTATTTCTGACATTTTGGCAGCTTGGCAGCCATGCAGCATGTAGGTGATGCACTGCAGCAGTAAACACTCGTAAGACTTTTTTTTTAAATACAATTTGACTTCGTAAGTTATCTTTCAAAGCCGCAACATTTACCACATATCTCACAACATTATCGATAGACACTTCATCATAGCAGTAAGAGTACTGTGCTGGGGGGACGTGCCCAAATCGTCTATAAAATAATCCTCTTAATACAAAAAAATGAGTGTGCCACTACAAATAAGAAACGCACTTCGCACCAGTTGCTCCAGTAACAAGCACCGTGCAGCTAAACTCACCATCCCAGAAGTCATTTCTTCTCGTATCCGTGAAAACACTCAATGGGAGCGACTTATTGTGACAGTTAAAACAGAAATAAAACAGTACCAGCTCCGTTATTAGAATAAATCGGGAAGGCAAACCGGTTTGAAACGTTAGCTCAAAGCTAGCGCGTAGTTGCTGACAACAACAAAGTTCAGTTTACGCGCCGGGATTGGGCGCTGAGCGACTGGTCAGAGTTCTTAAAGGGAAAGTTGTCCGGCAGTAACGCTTCGGTCTGATAAATTGGATATTTAACGTGAAATTAAATGTACAAATGAATGAAAAGTAAAAGTAAATCAATATTTTAAATATAAATTCATAATACTAGAGATGTGAAGTTTCTGATATTGAGTTGTGTGAAAGTGTAGTAACTTGATATTGCCACCAGGTGTCAGCCATGAGGTTTCTCTGTTTCTATGATCAGTTGCGAGTGAAAGTAGAGTATTGACGTCTGCTGTACAGTTTCAGAGAAACTACAATTATCTTAATTAATTCTAAATGGGGTGTTTGCCAACACAGGAGCGTAGGAAGGATGATGCTTTTCTCACAGTGATATATGCATGTACTCTGATATAAGCACAGAAATATTACACATACAAACAAGTTTTAAAAAACTGAAATAAATTATTTTTCATTCAAACATTTCATAACAAACATTTAAGGTGTGAACAAAAGCATAAACTACAAAAACAATCTACAAGAAAAGGCGTGACTCCATCATGGCCTTTCATCTTTTTATTATTTAACCATGCATCCTCATGCTTTTCACTATGCCAGCACAAACACAAACAAGTGGAAACCATTCAGGCCTGAATAGCTTTGGCTCTGGGACACTGGGTGGTCTTTCCTGCTGTAATCATCACATATAAAAATGTAGGCTAACAGCATCAAATTGCTAGGTCACCTGCTGAATATAGGTCAGATCACCTGAAGTGAAGGTTTTGTAATATGTTGTTTCAATAAACACTAAATACTGCTGTTACCACTGCCAGCCAAAAATAAAATAATTCAAGTTTTAAGGTTTTTATGATTTTAAACAAGGGAAATATTTAATGTGGGATTGATAACTCAATAAATAACCATGCATGTTGACTTTTTCCGTGCAAAGCCATACTTTACCTAAATCTTTCTGGGTTGTGTCAGACAGACATACTGTAAGTCTGCTCTGTCACACAGCATAATACCACAAATGCTGTCATAATTCACTGTCCTTACAGCATATTTACGTGGCTTCACACACTGTAATTAGGTTGGTTCAAGTTATTTATGTTCGCTTCGGTCATGGCTCTGTTATTAGATTTTGGTTTACAAACAGGCAATTCACCCCCCTAGAGTCAAGTCATTAAACTTTGGATGAAGTACTCAAGGAAGTGGGAAAAGTCAATCACCTTCATGGATGGTAAATGTGAGACATGTAGCAAATTCACAACTGCCTTTTTAAAGCTTGCTTAATTTGCTTAAATGCAACACATCTTGAAAAGGTTAAAAAGCATCAATAACTCCAGGACAGTGTTTACTTTCTGCTCATTCTCAACACAAACTGTCTTGAACAGTCAAGGATCTCATTTCTTGTTTATTCATCACAAGAATTTCCCTCTGTCCTGTTGTGGCAGGACGAAGGAGGGCACAGGCAGGGATTGATCCCACAACCTCCTGGATGAACGCCAATCACGCTGACCAGTCAGCCAAAGGGATATCCTTGTGGCGAAGTAGCCAAGGCACATGATCAGTCGGAGGCATAGTGACAGGACCCTCACTGTCACATTGTCATAAGAACATGTGGGTTTGATTAATCTGAATACCCGAAATGAATTGAACCAAATGAGAATACTTAACCACACATTCAAATGTATTTACAGTCAAGTGGACACACTCCTTTCTGCATGAGTCACCAACCGCAGGTAAATATTTTGTTCCTCAGCAGTTACCAGCAGACGAGGGGGATGATTCCATGAGGTTGTGAAACCCACTTACAAGGAAGTTGGAGAGTGTGTTGTCGTCCATTCTTCTTCCATGGTAGTAAAATACGTCAGTTTTGAGTCTATTATAGCCTACACAGACATGCCCATAAACACAGTAAATCTTTTCCCATGTAGTACTTAATTTGTACTTAAAATTTACAAGGCACAAATGTAAACACTGTACAAAAAGCTCCAGGCTTACCTCCCGATAAAAGCAACTTTCTCCTGGAATTATTTGTTTTATGCAAAGAACTGGACAGATAGATAGATAGATAGATAGATAGATAGATAGATAGATAGATAGATAGATAGATAGATAGATAGATAGATAGATAATGTATTTTTTTGCCTCTAAACATTAAAAATATCAAGCCATCAGCTTGTCTCACGCTGAAACTACTTTGCTGCCTTGTTTAATGTGGAATTGTGCTGTTGACATTTTAGGCAGCAGGTCAAGTTGATCTTAATCATCACAAAAAACAAATTATCACTTACAAGGTTAGTTTTCTTATAGTCCTTGAACATGAAAAGGCATAACTGTTTCCTTTCAAAAAATATGATCCATCATGTCTGACTGCTGTTCAATGCTGTAGCTTATAATGGATTTAAATACAATGCATTGGATGTGTGACAGAAACAGCCAACAGTATCCTTTTTCCTTAGGATATTAAAGGCACACCTTAGCTGTCAGCTCCATCAATAGTCTGAGGGAAATTCTATTAATTGTTCCACAGCCTCAAGACATGAACGCGGTAGTCACAACCAAAATAAACTGGCGCAGGGGATCATTTTTAGAACCCTTATGGAAAAAAAGGAATTTCATGAATGAGGAAATGTTAAGACCTGTAGATCAACCATGCTGGGCCTGAATGCGTGCATGGTCTGCAGCATTGTATTGTTTGCTGTCACGAAAGGGGGTTGGCTTTGCATCTGAGTGAAGAAAAGAAACATTATTTGGCTGACAATCTTCAAAAACAATCTGAGACTCTGTCCTAAATTGTGAAATAAACTGGAATTTACACCTAGCTGTGATGTAATAACATGTTCATGAAAATGCTAGTGCTCTGTAATCAACCTAATGTTTTCTCAAGGATTACTGGAGCCGGTAGGAGCATTCTTGTTATTGCGCCTTACCAGGTGCTCCGACAACCCCATTTTACCTTGAAAAGGTGTTGCATGAACTGGTTTAAACTGCAATCTGAATGTCTTCATCAGTAACAGATCCAGGAAGAATGTGAAAATTTCTGTGAAGGAATTGAGGAAGTTGAGTTGTTGAATTTCCGGCATCCCTGTTTTTGTGCACGAGCATCAGTGAGAGAGCAATCAACAACTAATTCCCATAAAACGTGTCCAGGGTAATTTTTACAAGGACATCAGTTCAATTCACTACAGTACAGGCAGCCATAAATAGGTGTTGTGCCATTGTTTGCCATGTGCGCAAGGGTAAAGTTTTAGCATCTTTCAACCTTATCTACTTCATATCCTGTTACCTGCATAAATTAGAAGCTTCTAGATAGACCACGCAGGGATGAAGACATAGCAAATCACGATGCCACTACATGTTATGACTTCTCACCCACTGTGTTATCAGAGGACTCAGAGTTTATCTGACCTTCAACACACTACTCCATGTGATCCCCTGCACAGACTTTTCATTGATTGCAAAGTCAAATAGTGTGTGTGTGTGTGTGATCACACTTTAATGTTTTAATGACTGCAGCGGTGTGAAAGACTGGAATGCACTTTTTTTATCAGCAGGCCCACAGTAAAGGGGGAAAAGGAAGAGTGGTGTGTTGGTTGGACCACACGTAGGAAAAGGAAAGACTAGGGTCATCCAAGTTTGGTTGTAATCTGTTCATCAGTCACGCACACTCACACGAAATGATACTTCTTTACTTATGTTCAACAGATGAAAGAAGCTGTTCATTTTTAGATGTAGAAGGTATTTGCAAACTAAAAAATACCAATTCGCCTCTCAGCTCTATGCAAACATGAACCGATAGAGAAGAAGTAGGGGAAGTCTGAGAAGGAAATTCTCCACTAAAATACCAAGTTACCAAAAACCTCTGTGCAGGAAGGCGTGACCTTTACTGATGGAATGCTGCTTTTTCCACATCCTTGTTCCTTGTCTGGCTTCAGACAGGTGACAGTAAGCTCTGAGTCAGGTATTATAGAGTGAGGGCTGCATAAGGTAGCACATGGGAGATAATTCACATTTCTTCCAGGTAAACCACTCCCATTGTCAACAAAGACTGATCAAAGAAGATCAAAAACAATAAATCTCTCAGACATTGGTGCCAAAACTCATAGCTTCAACTTATTACCTGCTGTTTTAATAAAAACACATTATATTAGAAAGGATGGTTCCAGTCCAAGTAAAGTTAGTCTTTTTCTGTTATGTCACTGTTTTGTCTGCAGTTGCATTGTCGAAATATCTGTTTGTAGAAGGGTTAAAAACCAAGCACAGTGGATCTGTAAGCACATAAGAGGGTAGGAATGTCCAGCTGGGGAGCCTGGACATTGGCCAGATTGCCAGTCATTATGTGGCAAAGTAATTATGATCCAGAAGCGTCCTTAACTGATATCAACTGGTGCATCACTAAGACTGAGGAGCCCTCAAATCAACACCTAGACTTTCTTGCCAAGCTGACAGGCATTGCATTTTTCACATTTCATTGCAACAAATGAGGTAACTTATCTTCTCTTAGCAGTTATTATGTTTATTTAAAAAACAATAATCAAATTGACTCTTCAAAATGAGATGCTTTGATAAGTTTCAGCATAAGTAGAATAATTTCAAACCCTTCAAAAGCCATATTTATTGACTTTCCTTCGTAGATGACAGCAGGACTTGATACATGCAGTCAGCAGAGAGTTTGGTGATGTAGAAATCGATTCAAGGGAATCCGATTCAAAGCAGACTGGTTAAGAGGTGGGAGAAGGCCAGACAGGACAACTCGAAGGTGAAAGCTCATACCAAAATACATGCATTTTTTGAAGAAATGTGAGCAAAAAAAAAAAAAAAAAAATGCAATGACAGCTGTTGGCATGTGCATTAAATTGAACCTCTCATTTCCCAATTTGTAGTGTCAAATCTATTAGGGAGTAAAATACATTAAGATCAAATGTTTGGAATTAATGACATAGGACACAAATTGTAATATTCTGTCAAATTCTGAAGAATATTACAAAAATTACACGCCCATGAATAAAAATAATGTCCTAACTGAATGAAATGGTGTCTGAGATTGTCGTATTTTATCATTATATTCTTCAAAGAAATTAGATCGGATGGCTGCAACAGGGCATATTAAAACTAAACTTAGTTAACTGACATTAAAGCAGCAATCAGAAACTTTTGGGATATACAGTATGTGACAGTAAGTGTATCTTATTCTTCCTGCTTTCCTGCTAGGGAGGTAAACACTTTGAGGCCTATCAGAGCTTCATTCCTCTCTTATCTCAACCTCCAGCAAACCAAAGAGGAAGCGTCTGGAGTCATTAAAAGATGAGGAGTACAAAAGCAAAGCTTGTCAATGTGTTTGCCAGTGGAGGGACGTCATATTTCCTCAGACAATAAGTAATTAGTGCACAAAATACAATCAGATGAGAATGACGTTGTAAAAAGACTGTTGGTCAAGCAAATATCTTACAAGAATCTTTTTTAAATGAAAAGAGTAAGTCATACCTCCAATAATGACATGAAACTTCTGCTGTACATCTGACCACCAGAGTCACTGTATAAATCATGCAGAGCAACTTTGGAAATTACTTTCTATGGAAGAGCAGCAGACAGGAAGTCTATTTTCAAAAATATATTTTAAACTTTTGCTGCCGTGCAATAAGTGCTTTCATGTCTGCTGTGATCTTTTCCCCACAACGGCCATTATTGTGCAATAGCAAGTGTAACAGCCACGTGTCATTGGTTGTCAGTTTCAATACCTTTCACACAGGAAAAAAAAATTGGTTTATTATTGGTGTGACAAAGTTTAACTTGTGTTGAACTGAATGCAATACAGAAACAAATAACATACCTTCTAGGATGTAGTCATCAAAACCTTCCTGTTGAACCTGTTCAAACAAGCAAATCAGAAAATCTCCTTCTGATGCGAGACCCATGAAAAAGATTATCAGACTGAACCTATTCACAATTTATTTGATAAACATTGTGAGACATACACAGATGGTGAACAGCAATATAGTTTGAGTAATTGGAGTAGTAATGTTTTAAGGCATTACAGTGATATGAATCTGATAGTGTTCTAATGAATTTATATAAGCAACACTGACCGCTTTTACCCCACATAGTGGGCACTAGAGTGGGTGCCTATTTGAAAGCTGTTTTCCAGTGTATTCATGGGAAGGGATGGAAAATTTGTCATTTTGCAGCTTCAGTGGACATCAGTGGGTCATGCAATACACTGTCATTTAGCATTGAATAAATATTTATATATGGACAACATACATTGTGATAACCAATCTTTCTTTTGTGATAAACGGGAAAAGAAAATGACACAGCCATATATTTATTGTAGAATATCCATATTATAGAAATATAAAAACATATTTCATTCATAATTTTGAGTAGAACATCAAGATACATTGAATAAATAAAAAAGAAAACATGATTAAGAAATAAAAAAACTGCTCTGTATAAGTCTGTATATAAGTAAGCTACTGTATGCAAAAAAAGGGGCTACTGTTTCTTAATAATTCATGCATGAAAGGGTTAAATCAAGACTGTAAAGTAATTGTCATGTCTCACTAATGAATGATTATATAAAAATCATAGGTGAAAATAATCAAACAGTTCACATTTGAAATTGAAATCAGACATCAAGACCTTCATAGTTGGCATTATAAGTTTGTATGAAGTCTTTTAATCATATGCCTAACTTAATTAGGACTTTTGTAGTTTTTATATAAAAATGTCACAAGAGTGATCCTCTGCTGATTTTGAAGCAACATAACTCGAGCTCATTAGACACATTAAATTCATAGTTCTGTTGAAGCAGTTCATAATACCCATATATCTTTAAGGAATTTTCTAGATGCTTGTAACTGCAGTCACATGGTAACATTCCTGGAAGCCCCAAGGACCTGCCGTTATCTGGACCCTGATGGGCACAGTGACACAGATAATGAAGTCAGTGTCAAGGGTAGCCAAGATGTGAGGCTTTAGACTGACTTAACAACCATTTTAGTATTGAACAACTTTTCACCACATCTTATAGCTGTATCATTTTTTCTTTTAAAGGTCAAACTGCAGCATATACAGTATGTTTCAAAATCATTCTCTTTGCTTCTGTTTCACTTTGGCAAGACTTTTGTGTGTGCAGACTGCTGTCCACTCTCCAACAGAACTCCTCCATATCTTTTCTGTCTTTGAAGCCATGAGAAAACAGGGGGCGAAGTGATCTCGTGTTACTTCTCAAAGAAAGCTACCAATAGGGGATGTATTGTTTTCAAAACCCAGGTGCAACAGTGGTCATTCCCTCAAAACTCAGTGGAATGTTTAAAACTGTGTTCGTATCATTAGCATCATTGAGCAGACAACCACACAGACACATGATGCCACGGATGCTGACAGAAATTTAATAAGAACAAAATATGATATTGTGTAGACATGTGAGCGTTCGTGTAACAAACCCATTTGCAGAATATCTGTGACATTTTCTAGCCTCCAGCTGGTTTCTACACACTTCTTTGCTCTGTGAGAAATGAGGAAGTGATCTTCTGACAGACATAATCAGACACTGGCTTTCAATTCAGGCTCTGTGGTTGAAGTCACGGGGCGATGATTTTTGCACCTCTGAAAAGCAGCCCTGATAATCCCCTCTGTCATGGCAGAAGGTTTGATGTTTCTTTCTCTTAATGTTCACTAACAGTTAATTAGCATTAAGGAATGGGGTCTGATTAAATCAGTCATTCAAGTCATTCAGCTCATACTGAGTTAAACTGTCACCAAAGCAAAAACAGAGTCTGCAGAAATAGGTATATTTAATGAGCACATACAAATCCTCTATAGGGGACCTACTTTCATATTAAATTGTTCAACATTGTTAAACTTATTACCTTACTTTCCAGGGATTGAAAGACACAAACAAGCAACTTTCTATACCCAAACTAAAAAAAACGCTGACTTCACTGATTGAAAAAGTTTGTCATCCTGTTTTTACACCTCCTTTTCAGCCCAGTATGTCTTTGGTGTGTTCAATAGCCTTTTGTGTTCATAAAAAGCTGTTTACTTCTCAGCACTCTCACACAGGACTCACTGCCCTTGAACTGCCTCAACAGCAGTCCTGACTTTTCCTTCACTTTTCTCATTTTTGCACAATGCCCATGAAAGTGCTAGCTTGGGAAGTCCTCAAACTGTCTCCATGGTTTAAAAAATTTTCTTTACTTCGTCCTCAAATCTGAAACTAGTCAAGGAACTGAAGTAGTGCCACAACTGACAAGACGTGTAGAAGTAATGCAAAATAAGAGTAAAGTAATGAGATTACTGAACAAATAGTGGACTTTTTAATTTGATCACAGCATTGTAAAACAGGAGTGCACTGATTTTTAAGGGCTTGCTACAAAAGCTTCTCATCTATTTCTCAGATAACTAAACTCTAAGAAAAGTGTTAAGCTTAGTAACAGGGCAAATATGTTATGGGCTAACACAAAAATCAGTTAAAGTAAATGTCTGTTTCCATTTGTTTGGTTTCTAAAGTGCAGTTCAGCATTTAACCAAAGAGATAAGCCCCGTTGCTCAATGTCAGAAGTATTTTGAATCTTTTAGCAAACACTGTGAGCTGGCCGTTGGGTTGCTCCTTGCTTTTGTCTGGGCCATGAGAGTTTGGCAGCGCAACAGGAATGAGTAGCCATGGAAATGCAGGCGCTGAGGTCAGATCCCACACGAGGTAAACAAATGGCCCTCTCCTCATTGTCCCGCAGAAGATTTTCCCACAAAAGAACAAAAAATGTCTGCCGCTTTTACCGAGGCACTGAGCCAAAAGATATGCAGCCATGAAGCGGTATCATTAAAGGTCAGTTAAACAAAGCAAACTGGCAATAGAGCAGAAACTGTGGCAGGCCCTGATTGAACAGAGAAAATATGTACAGACACAAAAACAACAAAAAAAGCCATTTCTTCCTGCTAATAGATGCTTTTATATTTTATTTTTCACTGATGAAAAAGAAATGTGAGCAGCCATGCAGGCAGCATTTACATGAAGAGCATATAAAAGCGGACACCACTCAATTTGAAATGGCAAGTATACACAAGGGTTTATTTTTGCATATACATGTTTATAGGTGGGAAGGGGTCACAAGCTTCAAGTGTGAAAATAGAAGCTGAGTTAATCAGTCAGAAGATACTGTGCGAGAAATGGCTTTACTCTTTACCCAGCCCTTCACATTCCCATGTACTTCCAGCAGCTTCAAGTAATGTCAGGTTTGCTCACATGACTGAGTCCCCCGCCTGACTGGGAAATTCTGTGCAGTGAAATTTTGCCATTCATTGTTTTAGTTTTGTTTTAGTTTACCCATTTTAAGTAATATTTGGCACTAAACAATCTACTACTACTACTACTACCGTCATTTAGCAGATGCTTTCATCCAAAGCGACGTACATTTGAGAGAACAACACAAGCATAAATTCAAGGAGTAGGATACAGTTTGAACAGGTGAACTGCTGGTCATCGATGTAGTTATGTCAAGTGCTAAGATCGTGCTAAGTG
>JAVQJG010149482.1:0-10164 GCA_036024015.1 Craterocephalus amniculus
ACTTAAAACACATTAACTGTCACAAATCTGTTAAATCTCCAAACTCACTGTTACTGTCTGGCTCTCATTTCCCTGTCTTTCCCATATCTTCCCTCTCCCCCATAGCAACTGAATGACACGTGGTACTTCAAAATTTTTCATTGGTTGATGTGGTGATTTTTCCACCAATAGGAAGCTCTGTTGTCAGAAAAACTTGTTAGTTTCTGGTTGCTAGCACGTTAGCTAGAAAAGTCCGTTTTTGCAGCTTTTTTCTGCATCAAACATCACGGTAACATACATGAAAAAGTGTGCCGTACATTTCCGCTCATAAGTTTGGTCTTACTTGGTCAAAAAACACAATTTAAAAACTGCATTGTAGAGTAAAGCCTGTTTAATAAAGTTGGAATCGAGAAGCTACGTCGCTGCGTCTCGCTGCTAGGTCGTCTTAAATCGGCGACGTAAAAAAGACGCGGCGGCGCGTCCAATGACTCCTGAGTGTTAAAAGGTCAGGTTTACTTTCATGACAACTGTGGGGGGAGTAAAATAATTCTAACTAATTCGTTTAGATGTTATTTAATCCTAAAATTCTACACAATACGGGGCCTGTCCTTTCGATTGACAGGTGCCAGACATCCAGGAATACGAGGGACAGAGTACAGTAGCACAACAGCGTTTCTTAGCCGACTAACAGTGCTTCTTAGCTTTATCCCGCCTACCTCTATTGATTGGTTAACTACCGTTTGCCCGGGGTTAGCTTTGTTAGGAAACTCCGAGCACGTAGCTTGGAATTTGATAGCTGTCTGCCATACCTCCCCACGCCCACAGCCCCCCTTACAACAATTTTTGGGCTTTCCGGCAGTCACGAGACTCATGACGGTGCCAAGATGGCGAAAGAAGGAACCGCCCATTGAGCTTCATTTCAGCTCATCAGAAGCCTGTGGGTCACATGGTTTTGAGGTTTGTTGTCTATGGGTTTCCCTCTATCACCTTTCTGGTAGCTGGGGGGCTTGGGGTCCGAGCTCTGCCGTGGCTGCTGATGGGCTCTGGCCTCTGTGCATGCGTGGCAGGATCATTCTTCTCTGAACCATCTTCACTCCACACACACATGCTGACACAGTCTGTGCGAGTTTCTGCTGCATGCTCTATTGTTAGTCCAGTTGCATGGTTTCTTATCAGCTAGTTCATCTTTCTCCGCTGCTCCTGACTGTTGTTGGCTTTGCCTTCCTGCAAGTAATGTGTTGTCTCTTTTTGCCCCCTTTTCTTTCTTTCTTTCTTTCTTTCTTTGTCTTTCCTTATCTTCTGTTCTCCCCTATTCTTTTTCGGCCGCCTTTGATCAGGTCCAGCAATATTGTATAAATTTAGTGATAAACAATCATTCAAAATGAGCAAACTAAATAAATGAAAGGAAAAAAAAATATTCTGATTATCAAGAAGGGCTGTGTACATATAAAAGTTCCTCTTGGCAAATCAGATTTGCTCTGTGCAATACAGCAGCCGGACAATCATTCTGCTTGTGTAAAGTAAAAAAAGTGAATAATCTGATGGGGAAGACTTTTTTTTTTTTAAATAAAAAGCTGCCTTTGAGTCAGAACATTTAGATGTAAAATGCACCTCTGGTACATTTTAGCAGTTAATTATGTTTTGCAATAAATACTTGAACAGTGCACAGTTATACATGTGCATTCAGAAGTCAAATTAAGGTTATAGTGTATTCTAATTTTCTCACATCATGCCAAAAGCTAAATATCCTTGATAACTTTTATTGAGATGTGAATGTAGAACAAAATAACTCTCCTTTTTTAAACCTGAGGTGGCATTATGTTGGTTAAAGGATGGTTGATTTTTCTTGTTACTTACAAGCCACTCTGTGGATTCTGCCTGGTATATGAGCCAAATACCTGCAATCAATTTAGCACGTTTGCCTTGAATGAATACGAAATCTGGGTGTTTCTGTCAGAAAATACAAAATACTAGGAGTACATACAAAATAAATAAGCTTTGCACACGCATTGTGATTTACTAAAAGTGGGTCACTGTTTCTGCGTCTATATTCAACACTTCTGAGAAGCAGGTCTAAACCGGCAGCAGCCTCTGGGTGATGACGCTAACAGCTGGATTCTGCAGGAGTGCAGACGAGCATCAGACTGATTCACAATATTTTCTTATGATCGGTGGAGGCAAAGCATTTAGTTTTCATTCTTTAATTCAACAAAAATTTACACAACAAACACCACCATTCCGTTTATACAAATGAAACATTCACAGAATATTTCAATGGTAACAAAATCTGACTTTAAACCTGACTTTCAAATTTCTCCTTCTTGCTAATGTCACATTTTTCTCCATGGTGTTCTGGAATTGCTGGTTTGAGAGCCCCAACTACAACTGTATCCCACCTTCGATCCCTATAGAAGGGGCATTAATGACCATTGTTGCACCAGATGTAATGCCAAGTGATTGTCAAAGCTCTGCCATGGTCCTAGTATAACTTTTCAGTGCTATGCCACAAAGGATTGACTTTGTAGTAGATGTTCCGCCACTATCTTCAACGTTTCATAGACACTATCTTGACACTTCATTTTGTGCTTTCGTCACTCCAAAGACGCCATGTTGCAAACTGCAAAACCTTTTTTTAAATAGGGTGTTTCCTACATGTTTGCACCCACCAACATTTGCATATTTCATCATTGTAAATCACCCACAAGCCATTGTTCAGTCCCCGGAGTAAAAGTTTAGGTTGCACAAGCAAATTACAGTACTACACACAAATTCTAGTCTTAGTAGATCCCAAATGCTTTTTCTTTTCCCAGTACTGTAAGAACTTTATCTGCCCCTCATATTCAACAAAATTCGGTTTTTACAGAAATTTTAAAATAGTGAAGCTATCATTCATGGTTTGCAAATGACACAAATGTTACTTTGTGGTACTATTCCTTGCTTCAATGCTTCCTGCCATGTCAGACATGTAAAGACATTTGTTTTTGCAGCATATCAGCAGACACCTGCAGCTGTATTCACAAAGAATCTTCGGGCTAAAAAACGCTCCATACCTGCTGATTTAGGTGTGACTGGAAAAAGTGGACGTGTCGGTCCTAAATTTAGGACTCTTACATTTTTCAACTGAAGGTATTATACAAAGCCTTTTAGCACTAAAACTAGCTCCTAATCCTGAAAAGTGTTAGGAGTAGTCACGAGGACTCCTAAAACAGCTAAAATAAATCAAAGATGAAATCCACTGATGGCTGCTGCAGTAATCCACATACTGTAACGGAATTAACATTTTGTAAAACTTTAATGATGCTGAGCTTTTAAAAGGGCATTGCCTCAATCATGAGGGTATCATGACCATGGTAGGACTGGTCCAGGATGTGCTAACGTCACTGACAATCACAAATAATGCACTAATACCTGAGATCAAAGTTGTGACTATATTACGTTATCCGGCTCCAGGGACAATGCAGCTATGCGATGCATATGAACTCCACAGATCTCAGCTTTTAATAAGCAGAATTATTCATCAAACAATAAACGCCCTCTGCAGACCCCACATCTTCCCACAATTTCCATGTAGGGTACTGGATGTTTGTTTAAATGTAAAATCAAAAATAAATGTTAAAAAAACAGTGACACTTGCAACCTACATTTTATTTCACATCTTTGTTTGAATCCAGCAGCAAACCTCCTGCAGTAGTGATGCCTGGGCCGGTGTTATCCAGCCCACCGGTCCTGCATATGTGAAAAAGTCTTTCCTACCCGCCCTGCACAACGAAATTAATTGTCATAATGCTAAAACTAATCTTCATACATGCTACATATGCCATTGAAAGATGATTGTATTTGGCCCAGGATAACATGCGTGGCTGCTTGTTGCTTTCCAGACATAAGACTTCAGGTTATGCTCCTTGTATTATTTACCTGCCCTATAAATTGCTTGATCCACTCAATCCACAGGCAGCCTGGTCAGCTATGGATCACTATCCTGCTGCTGTATCTCTGTCAGGAATGTACTGACTAAGACCTAAAACAAGCAAAGACGCAAGACAGCAGCTCAAAGTGGCAGGAAACATATCCACAGCAACAGGGTCAACATTCACCCTTTCACTGAGTTAAAGGTTCTGGGATATACTTGCTGCTAGCAACACTTCCATGTATGTGTCATGGCTGCCACGCATTCCTTGTGTCCCTTTGACTTGAACACTTGGGGTGTTCATGTGCGATTTTGGTCATTGTGCCACACACACTGCATGTTTGTGCACATCAGCTGGAAATACCCCTTTTGACGGCAACAAGACTTTTCCTTGTTGTTTTAGTAGTAAAAGTAAAATGATAAGTTCTTCTTCCTTAGTGCGACTAGCTTAACACTTCCAGAGTACAAGTGCTTTGTAATCCCCCTAGCAGTGTCCTCCAGTGCGGACCATTTTGGCCACGTTGTGCTTTTGTCTTTTGCAGCTGGTATGCACTACACTGCTAGTATCCCTACACTGTAGCAGAACACTGAGTGTAGGCTTGCATTCACAGCAAGTATATCCAAGCCCTAAGAGTCCTCTCAGGTCCTTGGTCAAAGTTACTTTCTGCATCTTTGTGAATAGGTTTTACTGTAAGAGGGAGCTCTCAGCTTAAAACTGTTTGTGCGTTTTACAAGTTGTCCCATTGGTATAAGATTCTTTGTGAATATGGCCAGTGATACCTGATCAACATTAGTTTTTACAAAATGTGCACCACATTTGAAGTCAATAATAATAAATGTCTGATATCTTAAGGCAGATGCGACAGACTAAATTTTATTCCTATATAACCTATATATTTTGAGGGGGAAAAAAAAAGTTTGTTTTCCAGAGTCTGGATTTCTGGGTGTATACAGCATAAAAGATGAACAGTGTTTCTCTGTCTCTAACGCCCCGAGCAGAAGTTGCATCCTCTCCTCACCAACACTAAGAGCACAGACAGACAGAATTACAGCGAATGATAAAGCATCTGAGCAGTTAAAGGAAATTAGACAAAATAAATCACAGCGCCGTGGCAGCTCACGCAGCATCTACGCAGCATCTAACTCCTCGGGCAGGTGAGCTACAGCGGCAGCAGCAGCAGGATGAGGTCTGAGATCAGGTCAGCCTCATTAGACGTGATGTCAGGGAGAAAAAAGAAGTCATGACTTCATGTTATGTGCTGCAGCACAGCACATGTTTTCACATCACAGCTCACCTGCTGGCCTGTTAAGTTTCCTGCCAGCTGCTGTTATTGTCATCATTACATCTCTCCTCTGCTCTCTGTGGATCAGAGAGTTTTTCTGTTATGCATCATTACTTTGAGTTAACCACAGCTAACGATTGCACTGGCAACCCAATTCAATACATCTAATTAGAGCAACAGCCATTCAGCTGTAACAGCCACACACAGAACGTAGTTTCTCTACACTCTCTGGATGCGTAGATGTTTATTTCCCCTAATTTAATTAGACCTGGGTAATATCAGGGTTCAGATCACAACAGAAGTGATTGTGTGTAAATAAACAAGGTTATGGCTAAAATGGTGAGATGTTCATGGTTAAAAGAAAAAAGTATGCCTGTCATATTCCTGTATTTCATTAAATGATAAATCTTCACTTAAATCCTAGTCGAAAAATCTTTCTTTTTTTACTTTCCATAAACCCAGGATCTATATCTTGAACAGAACAATGGAAATCGAATCTGGTATCGGATCTGTGATCTGGCAGGCAGTGCTACCAGAATGTGTGCCGCCTATATAACTTTGGTATATGAAGACCAAACTTCCTCATATTTACTGCAGTATAAGAGATTTATACATGAAAACACATGATGAAAGAACCCAATATAAGCTATATCGGAAGGGGAGATTCTGGCAGGCTGAATAATTCTGCCTGCCAGAAAGTATGACACAATATAATTTTAGTCAATGAAGACCAAACTTCCTGATATATGCTGCAGTAATTAGGTGTGATACAAGGCATCTACACTTAGAATCATATGATGGTAGGATATAATATCAGCTTTACACAGATTCTGGCAGACAGCACCAAGACCTGTGCCATCTAACCAGGCCTTCTTGGGAACTTTTGCACTGCTGGTGCAGGTCTGGGATAAGGGCAGCGACCCCAAGCTATGCCACAAATGAACACTAGACGGATTTTAATTACTTATTTATTGATTGATTGATTTTTTTTTGACAATTCCACAATTTTCACTGTTGTTTTGTTTGATCTCAAACAGTTTTTCTTTCTTTCTTAATTAAAATTTTTCTTTTGCAATCTGTTTTGATTTGAGGGATTCCTACACTTACTTTAACAACACAAGTCACATGGCTACGGTGGTTCATGCTGATACATTCAGAATTTTTTAAAATCTGGCCACTACAGGTTCTGCTCCTACAGTGCAGTGCATTGGGTGAGTCTTCCCGATGATTCTCACAAAGATTGTGCAAAGCACTGCAAGTCACTACCATAGTTCTGTGTCACTGTTATTTCTTTTCAACAGACAACGCCACATCTCTTTCGGATAAATGCATTTTCCACGACCACTCGTGCCCTGGGAGCTGTCTTGTTGTAGGTCTGCTGTTCAGCTGAAAGCAGGCCATGGACTGCTTTCATGGGCCAATTCTGCAGAGGATGGGCAAAATCCACCAATTTATGACAGCCAGCTTTTGACCCTTCAACGTTTTTGCTGAAGGCCGAATGAAGGCTGCCAAGATTCACTATCTCCCACAATGTGAACAGTCTCAGTAGTTAATCATGTTAAGTCCCTGCCATTCCAAAAACATGTTGAAAGTGAGCCTATTCACCCACAACTAGAAGAATTATGGATTTCCAGTCTTTTCTAGTAAAATAGTTGCAGTGGTACTCTTGTGGGGCGATGACAGGTACGTGCCATTAATTGCACCTTGTCCAAACCTATTCTCATATGCTGCCATGTTTTTCAGCTTTTCCCTGTCAGGAAAACAAATCTGCTCTGGAACTAATGTTGTGCATGCTGCCTTGCAGAACCCCTACACACTCTGACACACTGTTGTTTTGCTGATGCTGAAAAGATGTCCAATACTCCTGTAATCATTATTGGTAGGCAGCATCCACAGTGAAATGACAATTCTTTTCTTCAGAGGGACACAAGCTTTGTAATTTGTGTCCTGCTTTTCCCGCTCATCATTATTTGACGTCAGATAATAGTCACACACACATTGGTGTGTTTTCTGGCAGCAATTCAAAAAAGGGGAAATACCGGAAACAGAGACGTCGTGTGTATTCTCAACAGCAGGGAGACTGAAACGCCATCAAAAATTTTAAAATGATGATTTGATTCTCTATCGCCTTTAGTTTAATTATGAAAATGTGATACATGTTATCATATTATTAATTGTAATTTATCAGATTGTTACTTTGAACAAGTAAAAAGCTTTCAGTCAGACACTAGACATGATGCTTCACCATAGGATATTTGATGTTGCTGTACCAAAACAGAATATTCTTCAGATGTATTGATATCCCCATAAAACCCGTCAAAAGCAGCAATTAAACATTCTCCTAATGGATTACGTGTTGAAATAAACATGGGGTATGGCTCCTTTAGTGTGCAGAATTCTTGTCGAAAATTTCATTTAGACATTTACATAACATTCATGTTTGTGAAATGTTTGAAATGTTGCGTTGTATTTGTGTGCAGCAGAGAGAGCTCTCAAAAGACGTTTTTATTACTTTTAACAAACGCAGTGAAAACCTTTGCTTACCCTGATGCATTGTTTTCCATTTATTCCTGTTTTTTCTTTTTTTCTGTAATTATAATTGCAGCCTGAAGCCTCCTCTTGAAAAAGGCTTGCCTTCTTCTTGATATAAATAACCACATGACAAGAAGAAAGACCACAAATTGTTGGATGACCGCCATTCTCCTTTATTTTTGAGCCATGTTTTGATTACACTTTAATTAAGGCATCACTCTCTGATGGCTTCATCCTTTTACGTAGTTGAGGCATATATTGCTATTTGACTCTCAGGTAAGGTTACAGTTGGCTGTAGGAACGCACCAACATTACAGTTGTCCCCCACTCTGACCGTCTTGTCCAGACCCGCGCCCTTTGGTGGGAACAAGACTCTTAAGACACTCAGAAGTGTTAAATATGGGCGCATAAACGGTGACTGCACTTTTACTAAATCACATTGCATGTACAAAGCTGATTTATCTGCATCTACTTTTCCCAGTTTTTTGCACATTCTGGCAGATACGCTCAGAATGCATCTTACCGTTTTTACTCCATTGGTTTGGCTCATTTCTTGAAACAGAAATGACAAAACTATATTGACAAACCTCCAAGCCATTTGGCAGTTGTTCACAACAGAATTGTATTTCTAATTCAATTCATAAAACTGCAAATGTCTTGGTACATTTACATTTCCCTATATTACTTTGCAAATGATTAAGTACAGTTAGTCTACTTTTAGCACAATTCCCAACTGGATGGATCTTACTGATATAAATTGATTGTTAATTCTCAGTCAAATGGTTGTTTGCTCCAAAACATGTCAGCATCTTTTCATTCGAATTGTCATCTCATGCACAAAAGTTTGTTCTATTGTCATAATTAGTTAAGAAACATAATACATTGATTGTATATGAATCTTGGAACATTAGAGACATTGATTACAGTAACTGACAGTCAAGTGAAACTGAAACTTGAAAGCCGATGGAGTATGTATGGAGTAAGTATTTGAACACCCTGTGATTCTGCAAGTTCTCCCACTTAGAAATTTTGGAGATGTCAAGAGATGTCTTTTTGTTGCATTTCAACTGAGAGAGAGACGGAATCTAAAACTCTACTCTACTCTATGTTATTTTTTATGTAAAGCACTTGGAATTTTTCTTGCACTTGAAATGTGCTATAAAAATAAATTTTCCTTGCATGAAGGAGAATATAGTTGCAATCACTGGGCAAAATGACACGCATTATACAGGCAGCCTATTTTAGACTGCAAACAACTCCTGCCTAATGCTGGGTGAGGCTGTGTTAAGATTTCATCCAGTGTGGAATGGCAGTCGCTTTCAAGGATAAGTCTGCACTAGTATCTTGGACAGCTCTGAGCTAGCAAGCGGGTGACAACAACAAAGGCTGTCAGGTCAATTCCTGGCTACCATCAACCACTCACACACTTGGCCTTGTTTAGTTGGACAATAGCTGTTCTCCAGGCCAGAGGAACAGGCTCTAGCCATTAGCTGCCAGGAAAGGGTCCTGCTGGGTGAGCAGGAGCTAGCCTAAATCCATCTGGACAGGGCCAAGGTAGGTAGTGGTCAAAACCAACCTGAATGCCACCCTCCATCTGCTCAGCTGGAGTGGCCACCAGCCAACCTCAGCCACGGGGGATTTGGGGAGCATAAAGGAAGCTAACTGTTTAATACATTTGTCCACCGGGCAACCAAAAATATAGTCTAATATAGTCAGAAGCATTGAGTAACTCACAGACGTTTGTACCAAGGCTAACTCCAGGGTGGAATTTTCTTGCAGGATGACATCATTACCTGATACACACTCTGCAGCTACAGATTACAGTAACAACAACATCCCCGTGTTCTACTTGTGCTGCTATATCTTTTCAAGTTAATCGGTCTCTTAAAACAAAACATACTCATCATTAAACATGTATGTCGCCAGCTAAGATGTTTTTTTTTTCCAGTTTAATAAGAACGTAGTAGGAACTAGTGCAAACATGGGGTGTATCGTTGCAACTGCCATCTAAAGGCCTGGCATGCGTACTACTCCGTATTCACTTGTGGTAATTTGGTTAATTCTACTGTCATATAAATACAGGTGTTTTTTTTCCATTCCAGAAAGCAGAAAAAAAAGCAAATATGGTAGCAGTGTTGTCATGGAAATTAAGCTCAACATGCATGTTTCGAAAGAAGCAAGAGTATCCCAGGTAAACTCATGCTCCTCCGATGGTGCTAACAACTTCATCACTATAGCCTCAGCCCCCTTTGTGCAGGGCTTAATTTGTGCCGGATCAAGCCGGATCCCGATCCGGTACTTCCGCGGTCGGATCCGGAACCTGTCTTATCGGATCCGCCCCTCCGCCCCTGTAAATAAATTTAATGAATTGACGAATGTTTTACATTTAGAAATATCCTCATAATCCTCATTGAGGCTACACCAAAATATCTTAATTTAGATGCATTCTAAAGTGAATTTAGG
>JAVQJG010149493.1:0-13500 GCA_036024015.1 Craterocephalus amniculus
GAGTACAAGTGCTGTATACTCCGCCTAGTGGTACCCAATCCTGAGGCCGCCGAGCCGGATCCCCTCAACACCTCGGCTGCGCCTAGAAATTCTGTCCATAAAGGTTATGAACAGAATCGGCGACAAAGGGCAGCCTTGGCGGAGTCCAACCCTCACCGGAAACGACTCAGATTTATTGCCGTAAATGCGGACCAGACTCTGACTCCAGTCGTACAGGGACCGGACTGCACCCCATACTCCCGGAGCACCCCCCACAGGAGTTCCTGGGGGACACAGTCGAACCCCCATGCCCCCTCCAAGACCCTGAAGATGGTATAGACCTGGTCCACTGTTCTAGGACCAAGACGAAAACCACACAGCTCCTCCTCGAGCCGAGACTCAACTATCCAACGGACCCTCCTCTCCCGGGGCCTCATTTATCAACAGTGTGTGGGAACATGTGTATATTCTGTCTTACGTACAACATTTACGATGTGTGTACGTGCAAAAAAATCGGTATTTATCAACCGTGCGTACACCTGTCGTACACTCTTTAGTAAGTAATCAGTGTTGATTGTTTGTGCATCTCTGATGGTGACAGCACTCAGTATGAGGACGTTTTGTTTCCACATTTATGTATTAAAACCGTTTCCCAACGTCGCCTCTGAGTGCCGCCAAAGCATCAGTGAGTGTAGATTTGTTCGTACACCAGCTATGAAGTTGACGTGATGCACCGCACATTTCCACGATCACGTCAGTATTGATACATCTCAACTTCACCGTGACAATGATCGGACGCAACGTTTTTGTGCGTACGAGCGCTTTGTACATGAGGCCCCAGATATTTTCTATAATGTCCAAATACATAAAGACATTTTTTTAAAACACCACTCTATTGTAACAATTCTACAGATGAAAAAATCCATATATAATAATTATAAGGTCTTAATCTATAAAAAAAAATTCTAATGAAGCATGTTCCATCTTTAGTTGAGGGTGTTTAATTTAAAAGCTTTAACATCTTTCTGTGTTTATCTTTTGTGTGGTTATTACATTTTCCACTGTGGTCTGAGAAAATCAGCATGCACTTTCAAAACTGTTTGCAGACATTGATCCCTGTTGGTATGCGGGAAGAAGGGATGTCTCACTTTTTTTTTATAAGCCCAAACCACTGGAAGTTTAATTATTGTATTTGCTTTCCACACAAATTGGAAAAAAAGTCGGGACCAACTAAATCAGTTCAACTTTTAGGATGCTTTTGGATATTGTTATTAAAGTGTGTTTCTCAGAAAAGGTACAGGGTTTTTTTCAGGTGGGTAGCAGCTGAATGAGCCCCTAAATGCCCACACTGCCTCTTTGTAATTAGCCCCCCACAGACATCTCCCTGAGCCAAGGGGTGAACTCACTCGGGTCTGGGGCCAAGCACTCGCACTTATAGGCGGTGACGTAGTCGGGCTTGAAGTCGGTGTTGATGGGATAATATTTGAAAGAGCCCACCATCTTCTTGATGGCATCAGAGATGAAGATGAAGGAGATGAGGCTGGAGAAGCCCTCCTCTGTGAAGCGTGTCATGTATTTGATGATGTAACTGGCATCTGAAGCCACCAGGATGAAACACTGTAGGCAGGAGTGGATGCCGATCCACAGACGCAGCTCCATGTAATCTATCCCATTGTTCCTATGGAGATGAGAGATTTGGGAGGCAAAGTAAAAAGAGAGATTTTACAATTAACACAAGAATATCAAATGATTTTAATACATACACACAAAATTATCTATACCTATCCATTTGAAGAAGGAAAAAGCTGTCACTGAAATGAGCTGAAACTGACAATAATAATAAATACAAATGAAAAGTATGACATTGTTTTTTGAATTGTGGTTCAATAGTAATATTTTTCAAAAACAAGCAAAATATGTGATAAATTAATATATGTTATGTCATGCATAAGGTAATATTTTGTTGAAAAAACTCTTTAGGTGATCACTGTAATCAAGCGTTGTCTGTAACTCTCCATCAGACTTCTGCACCTGTCGGCAGGTATTCTGGTCCCCTGCTCATCAGCAAAGTCCTCTCATTGGTCTTGAACAATATTGTCTGTTTTTTATTATTTTTTTTCAACTCAAATAAATTAAAAAATAATGTTTTTTTCCCACAAAATTATGATTTTACAAATGTAGCATTATTAATTTTTCAGTCTCCAGTTATTTAAATTACTTGCAAGAATTAAGCCTTTTCTTCAATGGACTAGGATGAATCATTTTGCAGACAAGTGCAAGCGGTGTATTAGATAGTTTATATAAAGTAAACTGTTACTTAAAATGTGTGAAATGATGTTTGAACCTTTTCAGGCCTCAAACAGCTTGTAAACATGGATTTGCAATGAAAAAAAGCAATTGGTTGGTTCATTTTGTAAACTGAATCAATGTTTATATGTTTTACTGTCACTTTTCTGAACTTTAACAACAGTTGGTTGGTTACAGTTTTTATTTTTACAGTAAGATTTGTAAGCTCAACTGAATGTTTATGTGAGTTTAACCAGATGGAGAGAATAAAAATAAAAATAGTACAAACACTTCAGAAAATGAGTCACATAGTTTGGCTTATTGTTGTTGGAAAGAACAAATCTGATAATGAGGAGGACATCAGCAGTGCTCCACAGTACTGTCAGTATGTACTGTAGGTCTAGATCAGGAGCAGAAGACCATGAAAAGCTCACTTGCTGAATTCGAACAGAAGCTTTTCAAAGATGAGAATGGGTCCAGTGGAGCTGAGGATGATGAGGGGCTGACCACCGAAGAGGCAGAAGACAGAACCGGCCAGGGCTGTACCCAGGAAACTCTCCATCACACCCTGATGGAGGAAGGAGAAAAAAAACTTCATAAGGACACAAAGGAGGAGGATTTGATGTTGAATGAGAGTGTCAATGATACTGATGTGAAATGGAATGGACACTGGTCATGAGCACATAAAATCCATCTTGTGGGTCTGGTTTGTGTAGTATCCAAAGTCTTCCACAGGTGGCAGTGTTGATCAGTGTGACAAAGTACAAGTAGGTGGGAGGTAGGCTCATGTCTGGGCCACAGAGGGATTGGATAGTTTTCTTGTTTGTAGTTCTTACATGCTGCTTGTAGCCAGACTGGAGAGTCAGGTGACTAAGTTTATACTTACTCAGGGTTCAGGTTTTATTTAAAAGTTATGCTGTCAAATAAAGCAGTTCCAGACTGGATATTCACTCACTAAAATGTGCCAGAAACAAGTTTTGCTTCCTCACTCTTGCAGGGCAGCTGCAGGCAGAGAAGTTCGTATAACTGGCTTAACTGATAAAGGGATAAGTAGTAATAACAACAATGTTCTTTTTCTTAACTCAAAAAACTAACTAATTATAACAGATTATCTATGAAACTGGACTCTATATCCACTACTGTATGTAGTGGATTACAGTAACAGTTTTCATAACAAACCACCAACACTTTTTCATATATTAATCTATTACAGCTTGATTTAATCAAACAAATGTATGTCTCCAGATGTTTTCTCAAATGTTCGCTCCTTTGATTTTGTAGAAGATCCCCTCTGAATTCAAGTAAAATCATGACAAAGAAAAGTCATTGTATTTCAATTTTGATAAAATCAAAACTCCAATAGGCATTCATCTTGTCTTAAGACATGTTTTCATGGAAAAATAATCAATTTATCAAAGTTCCATGAGCAGTTCTCAACATGCTCTCACATGTATGAAGGAAAGATAGAATAAAAAACTACAGAATATCATTTACTATCCAACAGCTCCATCCTTCAGCTGTTATGGTTGCCATTCTCTGATGAACTCTGTATCACTCTGGCTGTTGATCATTTATATAGAAACTATAGAAAAGGAGGATCCCTATTAATCACGCCTTTACTGATCAAGTTAAAAAAGGGGGGAAATAGTCCCAAAATCTAGTTAATTCCAAGTAGCAGAAAAAAACATTTATTGACCAAATACAACAAAATAATATTTCTTGTGTAAAATCAAGAAAAGAAAAGAAAGGTACATAATATCACCAGAGGGTGGCAGTATAGGTACAAGGCTATAATTAGAAAACAATGTTGTCCAGAGCCAGCAGTTCAGCTTTCACCTCACAAAGAGCCACAACAACAGCCATGGCAGAGGAACTGCTTCTCTTCAGGGATAACTTCAGTTTCTGAGAATATCCTGTATTCTACATTATAACTGGAATTTATTTATGCATGTTTATTTGTCCATTTTAAAAAGAAAAAAAATCTTCTATTGTTCATCACTAGAAGGTTTTCTTCTTTTTAAAAGGGACATATGAGCATATGCATAAAGAGCATAAAGACAAAGAAGAAAAAGAAGAAGAAGAAGAAGAAATAGAAGAAGAAGAAGAAGAAGAAGAAAAAGAAGAAGAAGAAAACTTCCTAATGTTGATCACTTCATATGTTCTGGTCAACAGGAAACAGGTATCATAATGAACCCAGTTTTTATCATCTTCTAGCTAAAAGAAACAGACTTTTTCTGATTCACGTGAATTACCTGGTAGTTGTCGGTAGCATCTCCGAGGAGGCCGCCGAAGGTGATGGCGTTGGTGATGCAGCCCAAGTAGATAAAGAGCACCGCAGAGATAGACTGAATGTGAAACCCTTCATAGAAATCACTCGGCAGCCATGGCAATTTCCGCTTTATGTCCAGGTACAGACCGCCACAGAAGCTATTGTACATTGATACACACAAACACACACACACACACACAGAGATAAGGGTGCTTCACACGCTCCTCAGCATGACAAATTGCTTCCTTTGAAGCAGCAGGACAGTTTTTCAGCCAGTGACTTCCAGCAAAGAGATATCTTGGAAGACATATCGAGATAATATTTAAAAAAGCAACCTCAGTGCTGTACTTTGACTTTGATAAAGTTCACTGCAGCTGGCACAATGTCAAGATAAATTCTTGAATTCACTAAATTCAACTTGAATTAAACAAACTTTGGAAAAAATGCCCTTTTTTCTAGTACTTTATAAGCTGAAGGTGGCCGTCCAAAACTGCCCACCGAATTACTGGAGCGGAGTTTTGTGGAGTGGAATTAGTAGCCAGCTGCTTTGTTCAATTTGACACATTTCTAATCCTATTAGCTTTCCACATGCCCGCTTATGTTTGATCCAGGACTCTCAGTTATTTGCTGTGGGATCTGAACTATGTACCGCCCAGTGAAAGCCAGCTCCTCTCCAAGTTCATGTGGAGCTGGCATCTCCTCATCCTCAGAGAGTCTTCCTCCTCCTCCTCCAGCTGTACCGTTCATCTGTCCCAGCTCGTTTAAGGAAAACACTGACTTCCTGCAGAAAACAAACACACACACACCGCCGTAAATAAGAGGCTTTTCATCCTGACAAACTTTGATCAATGCTGACAGGGAGGCACGATTCAAACTGCCATTAGGCTCTTATCTCTTGCTTTCATTCCTGATCAGTTTACTGTGTTGTTAAGTTTCCATCTACAAACATGGCGGCTTTAGCGAAGCACTATAATCATTGTTAGCTTATTGCTTATTGTGCTGCAGCAGCTTTTAGAGCTTTATGTGGATAACTGAAGTGGTTAGAGAAAAAGCAACCTTTTGTCAGCCGAGGTAACTTTCTTTGGCGGCTCAATGCGGATTTTGGGATCCCATTCGCCAGGTGGAAGCACAATCACTTCATCCAAAAACTCATCTATGCCTGCAATGAGGTCCTCTCGATCTCTGGCCTTGTAGGCGACATCACTGAAGAGCTGGGAGGGAGAGAGAGAGATAAAAGGAGAGGATTTTACTATTTTTACTCAGATAATAAAACACAACAAAACTAAAAACTTCTGAAAGGAAACAAGCTAGTAAACGATTTTCCCAGAAGAGCTTCCGTATTCTGCTCTTCATCGATTTTTCTTCCTTTAAATAACAAAACAAAGTCTGGATTATGTTTTGCAGAATACTAAGCTTACTTGATGTGAATGCAGAGCAGAAAAACATCATGGTTGAATCAAACTGATAAGACAAATGTTTTGTTAATTAGGCCATCTGGCTTCTTTTCATGCACAGGAAGCACACTGAAAAAACTCCTAGCATTTTATTGTTGACAAAATAAGGACATATTAGGACAGAATCCTGTAAACGCAATAGTCATGGGACTTGGTTTGGGTATACTGAACCAAAATGACAACCTGACATAATACCATTACGCTTTAATTCGCTATTTCAGAGGGTCTTTTTTACAAACTGTAGTACAGTAACAAGTAGCACAGAGTCAACCTGAAGTATCTATACTGCTTTAGATATGAAGGTCTAATTCTTTGTGACTCAAATAAATAAAACTAAATAAAACAAGAAGTACTCAGAACTCAGACCTCTGCAAGCCATTGTAATCTTCTTTTTTTTTGCCACTGATTGGAAGCATCACTTTGAGTTGGAAGATCTCATGACATAATGTTTCCTATCTCCTAATAGCAGGGGTGCTCAAGTCCGCTCCTTGACATGTACTACCCTGCAACTTTTAGATGCAAACATTTTTTGAGTTATGGTGTTGACAAACAGGAGGGAATAAATTGAATAAAATAAAATAAAATAAAAATAAAACAAAATAAAAAGAGATAAAATAAAATGAAATAAAATAAAATACTAACTGATGTCACAGATACTTAAGCTCATTATAAAAGTAAAATGTGGCTACTTATTGCAAACTATCAGTTGGTGCATATTTATAAATGGTGAACTTGTCATCTATGTACCTGGATAAAAGATAAAGAAACATTTCTGACTGATTCTCCAGTTAAAAAAGTTCCTTTGACTTTGAACTAGATTTTTTACAGGGCAATAAGAAAAGCCTTGTTCAGGAAAGAGACAAGAATAATCCCAATAGCAAACCATGAGTGAGTTCCTGAGTTAATCTGGGTTGCCTGATGGATCAGTATGCCAGTCCTGCTGTGCAAGTCAGATAATAGTTCAGTTTCAAATGCAGGTCACAGTTTGATCAGAAATGGCATCAACAGGTTACAGGAGACAATGCCAGCTGTAGACCATCATGTAATGTATACATCTCAATGCAAAATGACACAGGACTTACATCATCCACCATTAGCGTCGCTATGGCTCGACCAATCTCATTATATGACTTGGCCTTTCCTTGAGGTCCCAAGAGAATAAACAGGAATCTGTAGAGTGGAGAAATGAATATGAGGTATGTGCTGCTGGGTTTGCGTTCAGTGAGGATGAGGGTGTGTGACAAACTGTAGAGTATCTGACCTGGTGGGAACAGGCACCTCTGTCAGACCTCCAAGTGTTGTCGCTTGGGCCAGACGCACAAAGGCTACAAAAGGCCTGTTGAGGAAATCCACTTCCCCCACCAAGACGTTGGATGCCTCTGCATCTCTGGGAATTTTCTTCATGAATTTATTCTTCAGCTACAGGAAAAAGTGGGAAGAAGTGATGTCTTTGCTATTTTAGAGTGACCTTTATTTTCCACCATTGGTCACTAACATGGTTTAAACCTGGCAGAAGGGTGTGGGAGTGCACCTTTAAATCACACGTAACAATGCTGTGTGTGTTTCATGAGCGCAAAAATCCAAAGACCCAACAATGGGGGATCAAGACAAATGAAAGCTGACACAGATCTGACTGAAAGATGGACGGCGAGCCAACCTGACCTGTCTGATTTCACATTAAGGTGTGGCAGGAAATTGCACAGAAGCATAATAACGCTCAATAATGGACAGCATTGTCAATAAACCGATGCCTGAATCCGCGGCTACATGTGAGAGTGAGGCACGTGGACCGGACAATGAGATCCATGTTCAGTGCCAACTCAATATCGACATGAACAATGTGGCATACACAAGGCCTGATACAAAAAGTGACAAACTGTCACTTGCCTGTTGTTGCATGTGACCTACTGTAGCACTGTGACCACAATTTAAACATCCAGCCCTCCACTCACAGCTGGAATCCTTGAAAATGATCAACCATTGCCCATCAGTGCAGTTGCACCGACAAAATACATTTCATGACCTCTGTCACAAACACCCTCATTCACTTTTTCATATATTAGTCCTCCCTGTGAATGACACTTAATCCTGACCTGTCTGCTATGAAACTCAGCAGCCTAATGTCTGCAACAACAGCACAGCCTCGCAACAGCCCAAGCATGTGTCCCTGGGTTTCAAGCCACATTACTGCAGAGTTATGTGTTTGCACTTTTCCTTCTATCTCTCTGCTGTCACCTACGATAACAATGGCAATGAAAGACGGATGGTGCTCAGGACCGAGGCTCTCAGCATTTCAGCAAATCATCGGCTCAACACAATGCATGGCCTTTCTGAGACAAACGACGGGTAATCTCTTCAGTAATAGGAAGCAACAAAGTGGAAAATGAGTATGCACTGAGAAGATCACTTCCACTCTGATTGATAGATGCTTAGAGAATACAAGACAGGTGTACATGAGCTTGAGCGTTAAAAACAGCCTGTGGAATGAAACTAAAGCCATATGAGTGTAAGATACAGGAAAGATCAGCGTCTAATATTCAATTGCATGAAAGATTGTCGCATTGTTGATGTAAAATGAGCCAAATGATTTTAAAGTCAATGTAAAAACTTACCTGGTCTGTGCTTGGAGTGTCTGCTATATCATTCATACTTCTACTCTGTGCATGACCTGTAAGGTAAAACAGCCCTTAAAGCCTTAAATCCATGCATTTTAAATCATTTAAGCTGTAAAATGGTTGTCAAGGATTTTTGTTGGTGGTTAAGGGGGTGTAGAAATTCAACACAACTACCATAGTTAACCCATTTAATGCCTGTATACTGTTCATGTACTGTTGTGAGGTCATGTTTACTGATCTTGTATCACTGTACATTTGATGATTTAAAAAAAAAAAAAAGAGCAGTCAATCATTTCATGATGTGACCCGTACTCACGCAGACGGCCATAGTTGGCAGGCTGCTGTTTCATTCTAAGGTCCTCTGTAGATCGGTTAAAGTTGGCTGACTGTCCCTGACCCGGCCCCGGACCTGGAGCCGGACCGGCTCCACCTCGGGGTGTCACATTCCGATCTGACGAGGAAAGGGAAGCAGAAACGGACACAATCAGCAGCAAAGCGGCTGGAGGTGATGCTTTATGATTTATTGAGCAGTTTGCCTCTGCCCTGATGAGATGTGGAAATGCTACAGTGGTAATTAACTCATCAAACATTAATGCATCTCCTGTGGAGGATATGAGCCCTGTGGACTAGCAGAGCCTGCAGTCATTTACCAAGCGAGCCAAACACATGCATACTCAATTTGTAAGATGCATCAAATCACATGTCAGACCAGGATGGACCAATCACTGGCAAATAGAATAAATTGCTATGTCTCAGTGCTATTTCACATCATCGCAGGTCAAATTACATGGTAAATGTGTGGAGTGCTATTAATCATGGAAATAAAACAACAAAGTCAATTAACTGACATGATTGTTCTTTCATCTGATAGGTAAGTCAGGTTTCTATCATGGTTAAATGGGCACTACATGACGACTGGTAACACAGGAAGAGACACTCACTGGTAGAGGAGCTGGACTTGCCCATGTCGGCCAGCGAGCGGTGAATCGGCTTCTTGGTCTGATGTCGATGTTTCCTCAGCAGCACAAAACTGATCTTCTCTCTGAGCTCTGGAGATATCATGCCTTCCTCTATCTGTCTCTCAATTATGTCGTCTATAAACATGAGAAAGATTGCAATGTGAATCAGATGTTCCCAGGAAAGATTTCCTGTTTGTAATACTGTATTTGTGATGAAAACACTGAATTGATTCAACAGTCTTCTTGTCTTGTTTACTGCAATACACACATTCAGTTTAGCTTTCAAGTTCTGCAAGATGGTTTTCTGGACAAGACTAAGGCAGTTTATCAACTTAGTTCTAAAAAAAAGCAAGACAAGCGACTCAAATAAGCTGTGGGTTGAGAAAGAGAAAATAAAACCTAATTTTTAAAGCCTAACACTAAGGAACAACTACAAATTTAAGACATAAACAAATGAGGATTAATTATCTGTTTTGTATTATCTATGTGGCTTTCATAACAGCTCAAATAAGTGGTTAATAAGGATAAATCTTAGAAAATATAATAAAAATAGATAAAATCAAAATGAAAAAAGATTTGTAAGGACTCTACTCTATTAACATATGAGTAATCATGAGTTAACTCAGGACAATCATGCATATATCTATCTCTATATATACATATATAGAGATAGATATAAATATAGATATTGATAAATATAAATGTAATTATATGTATACAAACACATACATATATAAATACAAATAAGTTCACATACATATACTAAACACAAACACATCTGAACACAGAACCCCTTATAGATAAATCAATATAAATAAATTAAACAGGATATTTCCACTTACTGTATGGATAGTAGGAGTAAAAAAAACGAAAATTAAAGGTACCCTATAGCACTGGTGGATTTCCTTTCTGATTTAATAAAGCTGTTTGGGACACTCATACAAGTGGAAACTGTTTGATTATTGATCGTCCCCAGAATAACTCATCATCAAAAATTCTACCTGTTCAGCTTTAGTACAAAAGAGCAAAACAATGTAAGTCAAGCTTTGTTTTTACTACACAGTCCTTTACTTTGCTTAAAATGGCTGATTCATTCATTCATTCATTTATTTTCTATATTCCCTTCATCCAGTTCAGTGTTGCGAGAGCCTGGAACCTAATCCAGCTGCCAGAGGTGGACTTTATCCAGAAGAGGTCACCATCAGAGTGCAAACACACTCGCATTCATATTTACAGTCATCCACACATAAAAGCCCCAGCTGAGATCTGAACCAGGAACCTTCCCAAAAGTCCCAACGAAAGTCCCCCCATGCTGCCGATCAACTACCGGCCACTAAGCAATTCCGAGAAAAACAACATTGTCATAAAATGCCAATTTCATTGATTCCTATTGGGTAAACTGTAGCTGATTTTCTGATGATGAAGGCATTGATCTCAAATGTTCCCAGCTATAACTCAACAAACAGGAAAGTGAGGGGAGATGTTAAAAGCATAAAGATAAAAAGCTATACTAGTTGCTTAGTTTTTGTTTTTATTAGGACGACTTACTGTAGTAACTGATTTACAATCCATACCACAATAATGTATATCAGCTGGATGTTACATAAGTGACGTGGAGTGGTATATGTCAATATGTAACACAAGGAAACCCTCACAGTGGTGCTATATGCTGATACGTTTTTAGTACAATTGATTCACTAGGTTATCCTGCAAATGTAGGTTAGCTGATGGTAACACATGACTTAGTTATACAAACCCAGCTGAAAGTTACATAGAAGCATTCTCCCACCAGTGGCTACTTTTTGAATCAACGGTAAACAGCCAATAAGATAATAATAATAAGATAAGAAGTAGCAGAATGCTAGAAAGCTTTGAAAAAAAAGCAAATTTTCTCTTGCTTGCTATGTTCTTGTGAACAAACTCCTAAACAACAAACTGGACATTAAAATTAATCAACTTTCAGCAGGAACTTGTTTCATTTGAATAACTGCAGATTTTCCACTGTGTTGTGTTTATTTGAATCAGGTGTGTTGCAGCAAGGACTGATACCTGCAGGACACCGGCCTTTCAAGGCCTGGTGAAAGTATGGGTGTTAGGAGACCATCACCCTTAAATATTCATGTTTTAAAAAGTATTAACACACGTGTGAATGCTCTCATTCTACTGGGTCTGCCAGTCTGAAATGTAATGACATAGACTTGTTGAATGTATTGCACCATCTTGTAAAAGAATGTTCTAAGACTGGCTTTTGAACAGGAGCTTAAATAGGATTTTTTAACTGGGGGGGGGCAAACTGTCAGCCCATGATTGTGACTCATTAAGCAATTTTTGTGTAATTTGGTCCTTAACTAGTACTCAAGCAGTTATTTTTGCAACAGGCAGCGCAGGTCACGGCTTCAGCCTCAGTCTACCTGATCCTGTTAATGTTGTTGTTAAAGCTGCAGTCTACAACTCTGAGAGTAGAGCGAACTTAGCCTGAAATTTTGAACAGACACAAGTCTCACGTCACTCCCCCTCCATTCCTGCTGCGCCGTTAAGTCCTGCCTCCAACTCCGTCCCCCACCTCCTCACCGCGGCGCATGCGCGGCGGCCGTGAACGCAACGTGAAATGAACAGTATACACAAAGCAACACAACATGGCTAACTCGGCATCGGTTCTGTTAATCCTTTCAGATCATAGCTCCGTCATTCACTATGAGGCAAAATAACTAGTGGCGGTGTGGATGTTTGCTACATAAATAACAAGGAGTATTGTAAATTTCAAAATCATTCACTCAGTCTGCATTAAGGCCAGCGTTGTACCAAAGTTTGTCACTAGATGAGTTCAGCAACAGCTGATGGGTAATGGAAAAAAAACAAAAACAAAAAACAAACAGCTGACGGATCAACAACAACTTGCTGAGTGAGTGTTGGTTAATAAGAAGCTGAACAAGACGCTGACAGAAGTCAGGCCCGTGCTGCGTTTAATCGGCTTCTCTGATGGAGAGGTGATGGCAGCAGACTGGAGCTACGTTAGCTATGCTAGCTACGTTAGCTAGCTCAATGACGGGAATCGCTCTTCTCTCCTGGAAGTTGTCGCTCGGGTGGAAGGAGCTACTTACCGAAGGCAGATGGAAGCTTTGCTGCGGACATAGATCCGATAGTTTGCATCCTGGAGGGACCTGCAGCACCAATCCTCCTCCCAGATCATCACTGGGATCGGATGAGGGAATATCCCTGACAGCGACATCATCCGGACATAACTCCTGGATGAAATACTGAAATACTCATCTGGTTCTGATTGGTTGTTCTTACTGGGCGCGGTGGATTCCTGCAAATCGCTGTAGAGGTGGTAGGAGGGACTACTGGAGCCTGTTTTTATTCACAGATCACTTATCTCATGTACTACTGTCTGGACATAGTGTCAATTTTATAAAATATGACAAAAAGTTATTTTCATGAAAGTAGTAGACTGCAGCTTTAAGTTTTTTTGAACTAGCGACTGCCATCTATGGCTCTTAGCGGCACTGCAGCCTCCACGGTAGGCTCGTGCATGACAACTTGGAGCTATTTTTTAGCATGAAATACGATCATTTAATCACCCAGATAATTTTGGTGTAAGTCGAACTCCTTTATGAGATATTAAGATCCACTCGAGATCCGTGTACATCCAATATAATGGGAGTGAATGGGACCAGCTCGCACAGCCTCTAAAAACAACATTTGTTGCCACAAAACTCTTTCATTTCACCAATAAGTTGTTATGAATCGCTGTTCAGATCCCTCTGTGAGCTTCATGCGGCTCGGAGTTGCTTTTTGTGGCGATCCGTCGTATGACCTACCGAAACAACTCATGTACTCGAGCAGTAGATGGGATCATACACACCACTCCAACCAATCGCGCTGCAGACAAATATTAGAACCACCCACTTCATTAACATACGGACACAGAAATGAAG
>JAVQJG010149499.1:0-14680 GCA_036024015.1 Craterocephalus amniculus
GCAAACTCCACACAGGAAGGCCACAGCTTCAAGCCCCTCCTCAGCCAGAATCTGGCTCCGACCGACTTGGGACTCGAACCGGCGGCCTTCTCACTGTGAGGCCGCAGTGCTAACCACTACACCACCGTGCAGCCCCTATTACTATTATTATTATTATCATTATTATTATTATTACAGGACATCAGTGGTGGGAGTATGGAACGCTGCCAGGTGGAAATTTTATTTTGTGAGTCTGTTTCAGCCTGTCAGACAAACTTTTGTATGCAGCTAAGCTAAGCTTTAATGTTAGTCTGCCCAGGAGCAGGCTAGTTCTGCAGCATAAGTTACCGTGGTTACTCAGCAGTCACTCAAATAAGCAACGTTGATGGGATGTCAAATGGTAAATGAGCCAGGTTAAGTGAGATAAGCCAGGCTTTCCCTTAATCCAGATTTGTGGAAAAATGAAATAAACAGAAACCCAGGTGAACCAAATTGAGCTCTTCTGTAAAATAAAATACCTTAAAGTCACATTTTAACATCATACAGAAACAGAATACTCAAGTGTAAAACAAAACAGGCTAGCAAAATCCCAATCTTGTGCTTTATTACAGGAAAATGTCAGCTCACAGGTAATCAGTCAAATCAAAACAAACAAATCTGAAGGTCGATGGAAAGGGCTCTCTACATGAAGAGGCAGATTAATCCTCGCATCCAAGTTAGGATAGGAATTTAACAGGTGATGCCAATCTGTAAGATGTGAGCACAAGAAAAGACAAGTGGCTCAGTAAAATGGAGCTTAGATAATTTAGCACCTGGGATAGTGGAGTTAGCATGCAGAGGAGGAGTAATCAGCCAAAAGATGTGGGTAATCAGGCGCAGGTGAACCCAGTCAGGCAATCAGAGGGGATGCAAGAGGGGGGAGGAAGAGGAATGGACAGTGGGGGATGGAAATTAAAATGGAAGAGTAAGATAAAAAATAAGAGAAAATAACTGTGGTTGTGGTCTTCAACATCAGGGTCAAATAGGAAAGTATATGTCTGACAGATAAAGCTTGGCTGTTTTGTAATATGTTGTCTCCATCCCGAGCACATCAGCAAATTTGCAACAGAGAGGCTGAAAAATGAGGGGTGGGAGAATCAAAGTGATGCAATGGTCCAGTCAACGTCTAGCCTTTGATCTGACTTAAACTTCTGGAGAGTTGTGCATAGACAAATGCCCACAAACCTGTGTGATGTTGTGTAGTCAGGTTAGAGGATGCTTTCTTCATTTCAGAATATCCTGATTTGCAAAAACCTTTAGAGGTGAAAGAATGGACTTTTTTACCATGGCATGCAGAGACCTTGTGCTGTGTGGGTGTTTCAAGTTACTTAACTTTAATTTACTGCTTCTCTTCTGATTTGAAGAGACATTTTTTACCTTGAATTGAGCATAAGTGCCTCTCGCGACATCATCTCACAAAACTACTATTTTAACTATTTTATGGGTACTTAAGGACAATCCCTTGCCTCTATGATATTTTTAACATTGGTTATACCATCAGTTTTCAGTTATTAAATAATTCATATTTCACAAGGCTGTGGTTTGAAGTTAATAACCCCATACTATCTCTTCTTATTATTTATTTTGACTAATTTTGCTGAGGTTGAATGTCCCCAGAAAGCAAACTCATCCAGGGTTTGTGCTTTTGTAATCAGCTCTCAGTTACTTTACACAGCAAAGAAGAAAGAGCTCCATCTCAAGCAAAACAACACAAATCATCTCTTCCCCCTGAAGATTAATTATATTCAGAAATTGCTTTTTCACAAAACACTGAAAAGATGACCCTTCAGAGCAATTGCGGCTTTTGTAGTGCTTCAGTGCACCATGCGTAATGAATTGTACTTTGGGAGACATGACAAATGGATTATTCTGTGTTGCTTTTGTTCGCGGTGGAGATTTTAAAATGTTTAAGAGAACTTGAATCAACAGCAGAACAAGAAAGGAAGGGCATATTGGTTCTGTAGAACATGGCACCGGACCAAATTAACTCACATACTGTGAAGGATGTGGGAAGAAATTAAACACATCATAAACCTGGAGGGGCGGGGGGGGGATCTTGTCTAATTATCGATTCACTTTGGAAGCTAAGAGGGGCGTTTGGATGGATGCTTGACAATCACGCTTGTGTGGGTTATGCTGACAGCTGTATGATGCTTCAAAGGGTAATGAATTCCTCTCTGCATTGTTCTTTTGTTTTAGAACACAGACACTCAAAAATTTGCTTGTGGACTTTGCTCCCATTGAATATGTGGTCATCTTTGCTCTAATGCCTCCATGTCATCAGCACACAATACACAGTTCTAACCCTCATTTCCGCTGCATTTATATGATATTTCAGTGGTGTCAAACAGAATTACACTCAAAAGTCAAAGAGTCAAACATAGAATAAAAATAAAAATAAAGAGTTTTTTAATGCCTTGATAAGGTCATCGTTCAACAGCAGAATGCCTAGTCTAAGGTTTCAGTGTTCTTACAAGCACCTGAACTTTGGCGGAAACTGAACCGCACCTGCAGCCATGGATAGCGCTGACTGCTGTGATTGATTTCCTACATCACCACAGTTACAGTCTTGACAAGTGCATTTACTGAAATAGATGGAAATTAATGGCTACCTGTGAGGTGCAACATCAATCTAAAATACAGTATAAAGATCACACAAAGCTTCTAAAGAACCTTCATTCAAGTATTGTCACCAAAAAGTGATTTTGTTGCTTTCATTTTTGTCATTCAAACAGTAAGGCGCCTTATTGTCTGTTATTTTGGTGCAGTGTGGAGCAGGTTTGCTCTTTTGGGGCCTGCTGCAAGCTTTGAAAGGGGTAAAATATTGATTCAAGAAATGCAAAAATATTCTGTTTAGCTGGAAGAAAGTGGAGTGAGGCAATTATTTCCCATAGAATCATGAATATAAGTACCCACTTTATGTACGCATAGTCATTTGATGATAGAAAAATGAATTACTCCTGTTTTAAGTATTTGCTTTTAATATTAGAGTGGAGTCTTGTAAAACATCCTAAATGTTAAAGTCACATTCCTCGTCTTTTAGCACTTCATCACATGATTTGTTCTCTATGGTGTAAGTACTTCTCAGTCATGGAAAAATTAACATCGGTGATTTCATCAAGTGGGACATGTATTCGATTCAGTCATAAATCTAAAAGTGCCGTCAGTTACTGAGCTGTTATGTGTGTGATATTTCCCATATGCACATAATTGGGCAGCTTCTTTGGTGTTGAATCAGATCAGTTTTTTTATTCAGTTGTTTTACTCGCAGTTATAGATTATGTCTGTTCTTTGGCGATTTGGATTCAGACTTTGTAGATATCTAGACCAGAGTACATCTAATTGATTCAGTTGCTTCATTTTTGCAAGAAGCAATAAGAGGAAAACAGGTCAGCTGTCATTTTCCACCTCACAGGGCACCTCTGGATAATTTGGTTATTAGCAAATAGCCCATTTGATAGGCTCATTTCAGCTTTCATAATCACTGTATTTGCTGGGGGAGATCCCGAACCTAACATCTTCTATAACAAAGCCAAAAGCCAGCTGTAGTTGTGGAAGTCATCAGGCGATTCCTGTTTGCCATCTGACATTTTCATCTTAAATCAGTTGCCCCAGTTGTCAAGATGCAATTTACTACTGCTGGCATGGGAGAATTTTTTTTTCAACATCACTGTTCACAGTATAGTCTAGAGACATGTATTTGGACTATGCAAAATGTTTGGTGTTTTATTTTTGTTTCTGAAACTCTTTGGACTTGTACTTTTCAGTCAGTTATTAAACAAATATTCAAAAATTCCATTCATAACTTTAACCCACAGCTGACTCGTAGGCTCATTTGGACACATTAACATTAACACATTCTAATGCCGTCAACTAAAAAAACGACATATCTGAAAGAATTTCTGGTGATTTGAAATGAAATAATAATCAGAATCATCACACTCCTGCAGAGCTTAATATATTTGACGTGAGGTTCTGTGTAGCTGGTAATAACAAAGAATCATGTAAGTCTTATCAGGTTTAGATTCAGTTAGTTACAATGAGATTTAAATTAGTTTAATTGGGTTGCCAGGAGAAAGAAAATACAAAAGTGGAAGTGTTTGTCCATAATGCATAAAACCATGTCTGAAATCCAGACCAGACATCAAGAACAGAGAGAGAGAGGAGTTTTGGTCTGGGCTTGTCTAGTTCTTTTGCAGCTCTATGACCTGGGGCCTTTTCAACGAATCAGTTTAGTTGGGGCTGATTTTAATGGTCAACATAAAATAAATTAAATGTTATTTTCAAAAAATAAACCCAAACATCACAAAATGCTAAATTCTATGTTGTGTATGTTGTAAAAAATGGGGGGCACCACAAAGCACTTGTATTAGTACCGGCCCTGTGGATCTTAATAAATGAATGTGCTGCAGTGATGGCGATGAAGATGAAGCTTCATGAAGCCTTGAAGCCTGGCCAAGCAGTTTGCATAAGGGTTTATTTCTCAAGGCTTCACACACACACAAAAAATATAGCAGAGGGAAAAGATGTTGTCCTCATATGAGACACTAGGACGTGACACTGTGAAAAAAAAAATCCGAAATTAAAGTGATATGTCAGAAAACAATAAGATTTACAGCACACCATTTAAAAATTAATAATAAAATCATATAAGGGAGAAAACATCAGTTAAACTAGCAAAATTATTTAAACAAGCTTTGGAATCTATCATCAAGTGATGAATCTTGAGCTTACAATCATGTAAATTTCCATTTTCCTATGGTGGATTCATTATTTGTTTTTAAAAGGCTCCAGTTCATTAGCATTTATCTTACTGATGAGCATCTCCAAAACAGACTATGAATGCTGGCAGAATAAATGGAATAGACTGCAATACTGATTTACCCAAGGTGATCAAATTCCTCAGCTTCAAGCAAATGTGTTGCCTGTGTCATATATGGCCGGCGGCTAGTTCATCACAAATATTCATAGCATGTGGGTATGTGTGCGCACCAGAGATTGATGGCTTATCATCACATGTTCTGTCCTGGTGTAAATGTCACCTCTGTAGCATGGAATGATGAACAAGTAGCTGGTTCATCATCAGCAGTCTTCATTTCCTGAAATAATTTTTCAAAGCATGCAATGCCACACATTAACAAAGTTAAGATGCAACCAGGAAACATAGCATAAACACTGACTTTGTGTTGTGTCTGATGGCTGTCTGGTTACATTAAGCAACTGCTGCAAGCCGAAACCTTTTCCAACCCGTGACCCCATATAAGTCTTTTCTTTTTGCAAAAATGTATCTTGCAAGCTTCAGGCAATCAGATTTTACTTGATTTATTCATTTAATTTCACTTAGAATTCATGCTTCCCGTTTCCAGATGCTCCAAGCTTTCATGCAGAGCTGCGCTAATTGCCTCCTGGATCTAATATAACATTTGGATCTTCTCATCTAAATATTATGAGGAAGCGAGCGAACTTCCCACTACGTCACACTATTTCTTTTTTTGCTCCATTATTTCTCTGGCAAGCCAAGAGGCAAAGCACATGCATATTTCTAGTGTTTCTTGTTTATCTCTTTGTCTGCAATATTATGCAGAAACTGCCTTTATTTCATAACCCACAAAATAGGCCATTGGCCTATTTTACACCAACCAAGCACCTAGTTCCTATTATATATCAGCAGTCATGTTAATGTTTAACGGAAGAGACACACAAACAAACACACAGGGGGAAAAAAAAAGCTGTGACACATGGGCAAAGATCACAAATTACCATCATTCTTTGTGGCGCAAAGGATGCTGAGGACTGCCTCTAGTTATTAAGGTAACACATATTTTTAGTAATACCGGCGATTGCATTAAATAACAGTACATCATAGTTCCAGCGGACAAAACATGTCAGCCGCTTTGGCATCAATTCAAAATGGCTCCTTCAGAAAAAGTCAGTAAAAGTTGTATTATTACTGGTTCGTTGCTATTCAAGTGTGGGATTCAATCAATTATATTTAGCAGCTCTAAAAACATGCAACACGTAAAAAAAATAAATCATAGTTACAACAAACACTTATTCCAATTGTTGGCCCCATTTGGCTGAGATTTATCTGCGGAAACACATTAACATGGAAAATTACTTATATTATGGATGATAAATTATTTAATTTAATACAAATACAAAACTTTGAGTAGCATTCTGTGTTGTTTTCTCTTTTTTCCCCTCCTCTTTTCCTTTGCATACCTAAAGGAGCATGCAATACATTTTTGATTCCTCCTTTGTGAATTTACTTTACTAATCTATTTTTAAGTTTATATCAGTAAATGAACCAAAAGCATCATATTCATGTTCTCATTTTGTTGTTTTCATCACAATAATACTGTATGCTCATGATGCATAACACTGACTAATATCTGCTGTGAAGCTTTGCAGTTTTATATTTAAAGCTTTCTTTAATGTACATATTTTTAAAAAGTTAAAAGTATTCCTTATGAAAGAGTTGTAGAGGTCTCAGCTTTTTATTTTAATTTCATTGGAATAAGGATTATTCAATTTGTGATATTTAGAAAAAAAAAGAAAACATGTGTAACTTAATTGCTTGTTTAACTAAGACTTGTAACAGAGACGTGAGACTAGATCATCATTCATCTGCTGTATTCAAGATGTTTCAAAATGCTCCATTGTGAGCGCATCGACAGACAACCAGATGATCAGATCAGTGGGATCATTTCCTGAAAGTGATCCTGTTAGAGGTCAGTGAGAACGTTTCGGGTGTCCCATAGATTGAGTGGAAATTAGTTGATGAACCATCGTTCAACAGCAGAATGCCTAGTCTAAGGTTTCAGTGTTCTTACAAGCACCTGAACTTTTGTGTTGTGATTGTGGATATCGTTTTACATTTCTTTGCAAATCTAAAAAACCTGTCTCACTTTTTAGAAATGAATGATCCTATTCCCCTGCTTCTTTCTTTTTGTCGCTGCATCGCTGCCACACTTGGGATTGAGCTAAGCCTCTCTTCACTCATGCATCATGCCAAATTGCAGCCATAAACAACCTATTATATGACCTATTTATCTGGGCCAATTCTGCTGGCTCACTCAGCCCAATTACTTTGCTGGTGGAACCTAGTTTGTACCGCTTCACATTCTTTTATGATTAAATCAATACTTCTGCAGAAAGTCATTCCATATGCTGGCACTCAGTAGCACTTCTTATGGCACCATAAACATGGTACATAACTTGAAGAATTTGCAAAGGGAATATGTAGCTGTTGATCAGCTACTACTTTTTGATGGGAAAAAGAGAAATTTGTTCCTTTTCCTCCTACAGTTTAATGACATACATTGAAAAAATATATTGCGGTACCTGCGAGACTGAACGGAATTTTATGAGTCATAATAATAATTATATGCACTTTTCTGAGCGTAGCTTTTCAAGCTAAAGAATACTTCAGGATGTCAGTTCCATTAACTTCTGAAGTTGTTTTAGTGCATTTCTTGCAATTGAGCTGTCAGCCACTGTCAGTCAGGAAAAATTAACGAGTGTGCTGATTGCACTGCTTGTAATTACAGAGTGCAGCTGGAGCAGTGCCGTGTCAAGCCTGGGAGGTATTTCAAGCTTACGTCTGTCCTTTCTCCCAACAGCCAGGTCAAGAAATGCTTTACAGAGAGTTTTTAAAAAAAGAAAAGGACTTCTTGAGTCACTACAGACTATATGTATGCAGCTGGAGTGGCTTTGCTTGCAGTAGTTCAAGACAGTATACCACTGCATAAAAATAGAGCCGCAGATGCGTTTCTTAGCAGTAGCATGTGTCAGTGTCCTTGAACAAGACACTGAGATGCTACATGATCCTTAGAATGACACATTTTGGATAATAGTGTAATATGGATGCTGTGTAGCAAAATGCATGTTGGGATGTTTTAAATGCAAGACTTGCAGACCAAGTTATTGATTATGTTGTTTTTGTAATACAGTGAATAGTCTCTGGTGAATCTCCCCTTTACAGCTGCCAGGATTTCTCCGTTACAACATTCTCCTTTGCAGTTATCATGAACATGTTATCATGTATATGCTTCCCTTTCATGTCTCACTTCAGAGCTAACTTTGCAATCTTCCCACTTTTCAAAAAGGTATTATATAGAAAGCAAGTGATGCTAAAGCTTGAGTAAAGTTGAAGTTTTTGCGCAGCAGTCCATGAAGCTTTGTGCCTATTGCAAAAATGTAGCTTCTGAGCACTAAAATGTAACATTTCAGAAAGATTAGTTCCTTCTGCACTGTTGCTCACTTAGATTGAAATGTACATGTCAAATTTACAGACGTCAACAGTTTTGTTTTAAAATTAAATAAATGTATTGTAATGTATGTAATTCTATCTTGCTTAGATAACATCTACTGTAGTCATCTCGACTCACAAGTGCATCTCAAAACAGGGACCCATAGGGGGCTCACATCGGAGACTGAAAACCTCCACACCATATTACTGTCATTCAACAAAAATCCAAATTACAGTATATCCCTGTCAGTATTTTCTGATTTTATCAATATTTTCTACATATTTTCTAAATGCAAAGTGTCTTAACCTTTTGGATAACAGTGTTATACTCAGTGTGCAAAATTACACTACAGGTAATCAAGTTAACATAGGCTGTGGAAGACCTATGTTTTTATCGCAGTAATATACAATTGCACCATTCAGAATGAGAAAAACTCAGAAATATAGTAGTGATGTTGCTGATTATGATAAAAAATTATTGTTGAATGTTGTAAAATTCCCTAAGTTCTAGGCAAAAGAAAACAAATTCTGTGGGTTACGTATCATACATCGCTGACCCCTGCCAACAAATCACCTACCTACTGAAACACAGTGCATGACTGGATTCATAGGCAACGTGAAACTATCTGCTCATACTACATTGAGCAGGTCGTCCAACAACGGGACGATTGTCAGTTTGAATCCTGCTCCTTCAACAATCTGTCAGTGTGTCCTTGGTCTCGACACTTCATCCTCCCTGCTTCCAGTGTTGGCATTCCTGTTGTATGAATGTTCGGTGATGGTTGGAGAGGCTGTTGGTTGAATTGGCTGCCACGTTTCTGTCAGTGTGCCCCAGGGCAGCTGTGGTTATGAATGTAGCTTGCCATCACTGAGTATGAATGTGGAATGTGAACAATGGCGTCACTGTCAAGCACTTTGGGTGCCATTATTATTTCATTTCTGACATGAACACACATCTTTGCAGCAAACTTTGTGGCAATTTCATGGTCTTGTATGTAATAAATGACTCCTGCACACTTTGGGAAATAAGAAAAACAATTGGGATAAAAGATTAGCAGGAAAAAACTTTACTGATTAAATGTCTGTTTCATAATCTAAAAAAGAACATTGTTTTTCCAATGCAGTATTATTAAACAGGGACAATCGGGATCATTTCCAAATTAAACCAAGAGGGTTGGCATTTCAGAATAACAATATGAACACTCTGAGACATACAAGACTTAAGTACTGCAGAACTGACTCACTTAATCCCTGATCCCAAACTGAGATTGTCCAATCCTAGCAGAGTCCCAGGAACTGGGCACAGTAGGATTTATAATCTCTCTACATGCTGTTCTGCATGGGGCTCAAATAAGAATGACACCATGTCCTTCAAGTGGACATATATTAAAGCATGCAAACGGGCAGGAGGACTTCAAGCATACTGAGCTAACTCACGATTTGTGAATCTGCAATGACATATTTAAACAAAAATAGGCTTGTACCTCAAAAAATATGCTTCATTTCCCATCTCCAAGCAGAGTGTAGTTTTAGCTCAGAAAGGTTTCCTTTCCTTTTTTAGGAAATATAACACAAAAGCCAAATTAGCCTTCAAAAATACTTCTAGATTAAGACTAATGATTAAATAACATTCTATTTCCTGAATTATATGGATGGGAGGTGAGAAGCTAAAATATGACAAGATAATACGTCTGCTATTCAAGAAATTGTTAAAACAGGAAAAAAATAGTAAAAGATACATTTGCAAGAGCTCTAAAGCTTTCTTGTCATTCCCCCACCCCACCAGATAAAAAAAAAAAAACACCTCAGTAGCTCAAGGCCGCTGCTCCAGTTCAGTTAAAACCTTGTGTTACATAATTTTTTCTTTATCCCGTTTCACATTGGACATGCCAGGGTCATGCAGCTGTCTGCGGATGCATTTTGTGTTGAGCTCGTGCGTGCTTAAGCATGCGTGCATGCTTCCATGACCAACCAGGGTTTTTATAAAACATTGCTTAAGGCAGAAGCAGTGCCATGGATTTGACAATATAATCCCTACAACCTCAGAATAACAGCAGAGGTGTATCTGGAGTCTAATTTGAACATATAAAATAAATAAATAAATAGATGCTGGTTTTTTGGGGGGGGTTTTTTGTGTTCCCCTGTAAATTAATTTCCCCCTACCATTGCCGTCCCTTCATTTGTATGGTTTCGCCATCGTTGCTCGGAAGAAATCTTTACAAAGCAAAGAAATAATGGCTGTTACTTTTCTGTGTCTGGTTTATTTGTAAGCACTGCTGCTCCAATCTATAAAAACATAATTTCACACACGCGGCTTACATAGATTTCTGCACAGACTCGGCATTGATTGGAAATGCAATGAAGTTCTTCAGACCAATTTCCATATACTTCTCACTCAAATAACGAACAATGCAAATAAGTATGGGATGGAATGAAATACTCGAGCAAAGAGCAAGAAAAAGCAATGGAGAAAAAGAAAAAAATACCCTTAATTGTATACACAGCTGCTTTTGGGACAATATTTGCAACTCTGTGGTAACTTTTAAATGAGATTTTATTTTAAATCAATATTTGATATTAGAAAGCTCTGATCAGAAGTCAGGCTTCAATGAATTATACAAGCAGGCCCAGACTTATAACACGAGCCATCATCCAGCCCGAATGCCTGCAGTCCTTTGATGGCAAGTGTTTTCACAGAGTGGCATTTTCCCTGCAAGAGTCATCCGTTTTACCCAGAACAATAACACTGTCATGCATTTACTTTTTCTCTCATGTCCGGGCATTTGCTCGTGTGCCAGGCGAAATGAACACAAAAGAACGTTCGTAGCCAACAGCTGTTGACCCTTCATCCGACCTGGGAGACCTGTCGGAACCTCTGGCACTCGGAATCAGCACGCACTCACGTACACAAATAAGCGTCCACCATTCTCACTTTATTTCTGTGTGGGGAGAGATATCAGCTTGACGGTACGTTACTGAGACCCAGAAGACTGAATGCACTCAGGCATGGTCACACATACACATACAGGCACACACAGAGGTAGCTTGCTGAGTAGGACACAACCTTGAAAAAGCTCAGTTCTCAAGGGAATATCCCTGAATGGCCTGTTTGCAAAAGCAGAACAACAGCTCATTCACTCCATCTTTTCATCTGTCCCTCTATCATCCCATCTATCCATTTTCTTTTACATTCACATGTAGTTTTTGCCTTGTGACATTCATTCATTATTTATTCAGTGTTTCAGAGCATGTGTGTGTGGCTGCTGCCAACTTGTTTATGGGTGACATTAAATTCATGCTGCAGATGCTCTCTGCGACACGGATAGCTTCCTCTCAGCTAATTAATGTACAGGACGTCCTGTACATTAAGTAGCAGAGAGGAAGCTGCGCAGCTGTGAGCGATGAGCTGTTACCGTCACATAAGCATGCACGGCCAATGATGTTCATTCATCTGTTGGAGAAGGTGCTAGTCTTCAGTACAGCTTTATGGCACCACATACTATTACACTTGTACAGGTTGGCAGCAGGAATTCCCATATGTGATGAGATTGTTGTGCAACAATGCGCAATTTCTCCCTGTGTTTTTATTGATATATCTAGAAATCTCAGGTTACTGCAGTTTCTTTACAGTAGGTCAGCATCAGAAGTAAGTACATAAGAAATTTGTTTCGCATGACCATGTGTTACAATAAACACAAGAAGAAACAGAGTGAAAATAATGTGCTTTGCACAGAAATGTTAGCATTGTGGCCTGATAGAGGACTGCTTGCAGATGGGAGGAATCTTCTGGTTTATTTTGATTGAATAACATCTTGAGACCACTTCTGTACACACAAAGGCAATGCTTTAACCTAATTTTTCTGCTTGAGCAATGACCAAGAAGGACCTGCACTCAGATGCTCACATAAAGCAGCACTTCAGAAAGACAAGCAGCATTTAGATATGGTAGATTTGTTTGTTTTAATTGCTTTCTATTTAATTGTATTTGTCATTTACAAAATAAAAGCTGTGTGACTGAAGAGTTAAATACAGTTAGATAGTTTGAAGTCACTGAAACACAATCATGGATACAGTATTTAAATAAAGAAATATTTTTAACTTTCATATCCTCCATCATGAAGGTCAATCATCTCATTCCTGTTTGTTTTCTGCATCATGGCTTTCTTTTTGAACTTCATATTCAGTTTAGCTTGTTTTTATTTAATGTTCTTCTTCCAGACATTTCTATTTTTGAATGATCATCATTTTGGGTCTTTGTCAAGAGGTAATGACCATGCTTTTGCAGAAAAGGAGGGGACACACTTATCTTGGGCTGCATCTTATCCCTTTTTCAAATTCCTTTATTTTAGGGGAAAAATGCTTTGTTTGACATACAGTACAAACAGCTACATTTCCCCAAAATTACAACTATTGAATAATAATACATGAAACAATCATTTCAAAATAGACATGAGATTTATTTAGAAAGGAAATAAATTTCTTACTTTTTTAAGAATAATCCATTAGCTGTTGAGTACTTCATCTTCACTGTGTAAATGGTCATCATCAGGAAGACTATCAGGAGGTTGTTGCTTTCTAAACAGAAGTCTGTCAGTTCATCGGTTTTTCCTAAACATCTATAAATGCAGGTATATAACTTAAAGGAAATGTTATAGTATCAATAGCACAGACCTGATATCAGTGATACCTCATTGTGTTGTATTCAAGGAGAATTTCCAACTGCTTTTTCTCTCATGAACAGTTTCATGTTCCATAGTTAGGCACCACTTATTTAATTAACATCTTTGGATTGATTTCTTTTTACCTTTGCCTTTGTTTTATTTCAGATTCACAATAATAAATGATGTTTTTGACTCCTTTCTTGGTTTTTGTTATGATCAGGTTTAGTTATCGTAAGACTCTGTAACCTAAAGCAACCTTAATCCAAGATTAAGAAAGTGATTTAAACGTGCCAGTTTAACTAGAATAGATGTTAATCCTGAACTTCTTCCCACTCCTTTTTGAACTTCTTTATATTATAATTTAATGATGCAATATTATCGTTCTGTTTTCTTTTTCCTTTTTTTTAACTATAGTTTGTTTGAAATGAATAAATAAATTCATTCACTGATTAATCCATTCAATGCATAGTTTTGGTTAACCCTAAGCCCTGTATCTGAAACTGTTCCTAAAAGTTAGAATAAGGCCTTATGACTGAACCTGCTGTGAAGAAAATCGAAAGAAATCAAAGAGTTTTATATGAGACTTTTTGCCAACATCCTGGCAGCTGCATTGTGGACCATTTGTCAGTGGTGCAGAGATCAAATGCTTGGAAGAGTAAAGAGAAAATTACAATAGCTCAAATGAGATTAAACAAGAGCAAGGACAATCATTTCCATCTGCACAAGGGATACAATATTCCATGTTGATGCAAGCTCAAATGTTAGTTCATGTAAGCAAGATTACATAGGCAGTTTTACTGAGGATGGCAGAAAAAATGCAACTGTAAATCACATTTGCTACATTTAGCTAAAGAGAAATGTCAGAGAGCAGTCTTTTGTTGGCTGTAACTCAAAAAGAATGGAGATTTGATACGCAAAGGTGGATATTTGAATGTTCAACTTAGAATCTACTTGGTAGCTCAGTGAATAGACAGGGACCTTTTACTTTTATCATCAAAAAGAAATTTTGTTTCATAGATTCAATACAGTGTTGGAAACATTCCTCAGAGGTTATTTGAGCTTTATGGCGCGGTGCTTTATCCTGCTGGAAGTAGCTATCAGAGGAGTACACTGTGGTCGTAAAAGGGTGAACATGGTCAGCGGTAAGGCTGTGGTATTTCAGAGATGTTCAATTTGTACTCAGGGGTTAAAAGCGTGCCAAGAAAGAAAAAAATAAAAACAAAAACAGGATCTGCAATAAAAAAAGATATAATTTCAGATTGTGACTTTCTTTTTTATTTAATTCTACACACAGACTCACTTAAACTTTCAGTTTTATACCATTGCAGGAAAAAATCAGTGTGAGGATTTAGTGCTTCTAATACTGAGGATGAAGCAGATGCCCATCGGCATTGATATCATCTCTCCATTCACATTCCTAAGCTCCTTTGCAAAAAGGTTAATCTCAGAAAGTCATGTAAGGTTATCTCCACCAAGGTACAATCCCAGTCATAATGAGGCTCAGGAACTGTGCAGAATAATACGGGTTAGAATACAAAGCTCTGCCCTCAGTTGGCAGCAAACCATTCCTGACTTCTATGTTTGCAATGTTAAATGTCTTGCTCTGCTTGTCTGATATCATAAAGACATTGAGGAGAGATAATATGGCTGCTGATCTGAGATCTAAGCAGCAGCCATGCTGCTGTGATTCCATATTATATCATAACTCATAGAGGGGTGCCTGTTAAGATTTTAAAATAATGATTTTGGA
>JAVQJG010149505.1:0-10273 GCA_036024015.1 Craterocephalus amniculus
CAGGTGAGCAGGGTGGACTGATGAGGTGGGCGTGTCTGGCAGGTAGAGTGGAGCAGAGGGAGAGTGAAAACTAATGTAGCAGTGTTGCAGGAGGGGACTGAGAGACAGGGATGTGACAATACCTCTCCCTCAATCTGTTTGTTTTTTTTGGTGAAACTTGAAGTAAAAAAAGAAGACTGTTGGGGCAAGATGAAGCACTCTGAAAAAGTACTGTAGAAGAATTTGGAAAACCATAGTACAGTAAAAATAGGATACAAACAAGACAACATATGAAGGTTAACTAGTAGTAGTTAATTCAGGTTTGCTCATTTATAATAAGTGCCACATAGAACATTGTTGTAGCTGCAAGTTATTGCTATTGGGTATTAAAATATGAATGATGAATGTGTGTGTTTCTGATGGCTGTGTTCTCACAAAATTACCGCTCCAAACTGTTTGTCTGGGCATTCAACTGAGCCTCCCAGTGGTGGGATGTTATTGTTCCTGCTTGCTCCATGAACACTCAGTGGTTGCAGAACTTCAGAATGTCTGAGGAAATATTGCACTTCCTGTGCGACAGTGACCTCTGCCATCTGGAGAAATAAATGGTTTGTCTTAAGATTACATACATGATTCTTATGTAACATGATTCTACATTATTGAAAGAGACCTGGTTACATTGTGATTATGCTAATCCTCCATCTGATCCTCTACAACGCACACACACAGAAGCAGCTCATATAAGTATATTTCAAAGTGACAAAACTATACAGATCAGAAAACCAAAAACAATTAACGTGAACCTCTAACCTCACAGAACAAACAACCAAATTAACCCTGGTTTAGAAAAAAATTAGATGCAATCATACAAAAATGTGAGGGCAGGTAACTGCATATTGCTTGGAAAACTGCTGGATCCAGGCTGGATGTCACATCTAATATCATCACTTCTTTTATTCATGAGCTCAATGTTGATGCTGTTTAAACTAGCCATTGTTAGAGGGCGTGTCAGTGAGAAAATTTGCAACGATTAAAGATCTTGTGAGAGATGACTATTTTTAACAAAGACAGATTCTTTCACTAATTTTCTCAAACTGGTTTTTATATCTTTCAAGAATTTCATAATGTTCCTAGTGTTTTTAGAAAATTCCACATCCATCCATCCATCCATTTTCTGAACCGCTTAATCCAATTGGGTCGCGGGTGTGCTGGAGCCTATCCCAGCTACATTTCACAAATATTCAGGTCCCAAGGAATGGCTCGTGTGCAGCCCCAATGGCTTTTGTCACAACCCATGTGGTAGGCTGTGACAAAATGAGGCAAGGAGACGCAAATTTTAACACAAATATAAAATAAGGCTATGTTTATACAGCATTGTGTGCAACGTATAAAAGTGGAAGAACAGTGGTGTGGTGGTTGCGTATCAGTCTAGTGAATGAACAAATCTGTGAGAGGAGGAGAAAAGGAAAAGCCGGAGACAGCAGCTTTTATAGCCGGATGTACCAAAATGCTCTGATTAAATGGAGCCGCCCCCTTGACACACCAAGCTATAAGCAAAAGAAAAAAACAAATTACCCAAGCAAAACTCAGGAGGCGTCACACTTTCAAGTCAATAATGGCTTATGTGTAAGTTTGATATCTGGGAATTTTGGTTGTTAAAAATGAAAAGTATTCAGTACTCATACACACACAGATGCACAAGTTTGATCAGTTACCTCCTGCATATGTCCATGAATATACAGTTTTTCCCCTTCAGAGGGTTTGTTTCATTTGTGATGTCTTCCATAGCTGTTACCCATTAACCTGGGTCAAAATGCAGTCTTTACTGCTCATATGCATTCATTTCTTAAATTAGCTTATGCCTTTTTTTTTTAGAAAGCAAGGAAATCATGCTTCAATGACCTGATAAAGAACAAGAATAGCACAGGTGATTGAAGCTCATGGTTGAGTAGTAACTGAATTTAATCTAGAATATTGTTTTAGCATCACTTACTGATAGTTAGTTTAAAATAATAAGTTATAATGTTTTCCTGTTAATTTCCACTACATGCTACAGGCTGCAACAGAAACAATAATTTGTTTATGATGACAAATTTTGGGCAGAGTGCCCGATTTGCTTGTATGCATTGCGTACATGAGTTCAGTTGCAAAATACAGGAAGTATTTATAGAAACATTCAATAGAATCAGTGTTAAACTTTCTGCCAGTAAAAGTTTAGGTGTTTCTTTAAATGTCTGTTCTTTTGGGCTTATATGATTCTTTTTAACTTTTGCATTAAGCCATGGCTTTTTTACATTGTTGCACCAGAATTCATACCTCTCGTTGAAGCTTGTTTTAGGCTCTACAGTGTATTTGGTATTCATTCATTCACATACACTTCCATACTTCTTATAACGAAGTAAGCCAATGAGAATGTTAAGGGCAATAAAGGGTTCATTGTCTTGCCCAAAGATACTTCAACAAGTGTAAGTGTTGGGGATTGAAAGTGTTAACCTTCCAATTTGAGGATGACAATTATTGAGCTATAGCCAACTTTGGACCTGAATTTACTTAGATTGCTAGATTAAAACATACTTGGTTAAAAAATAAACAATAACAACAAGAATGGTTCTCCAGGCCTTTCACAGAAGAACTCAACTTTTTTGTGATTACCAAGCAGGCTTCCGACATGACAAGAACACATCTTTACATGCTTCATTGCAACCAGAGTAATAACTGGTTAGTAGCAGGTAGACCTCTTTCATGTGTGACTCAGGAAATTATGTGATACACATCAAGTTCACACTTCCTCGGTCATTGTTGGACGCCTCACACTCACGCAAGCCTGCAACCTTACATTCTACCACCTTGTTTTGCTTCACTATTTGCACCTTTCTCTTTCACCATTTTGCTTCTGGCTTTAAAACCCTGTTAGTCGAGGTGTCGGAGGCACCTTACTGTCTCTCACTGGCTGTCATCCCTTGAGGGGAACACTCTCAGTTTTCATGTTGACAACCTTCACAAGTCAAACTCCACAGAGAACAGTGAAGGAAAAAATTATTATCAGAGAAATATTAAAGAGGCTCAGTGACGAGATGGAGAGGAAGATCTGGAGAGGGGCATGCAGGTTGTCCTGCATCAGGCTTGGTTGAATCTCAACATTGATCTCATGAATAATAGAAGTCTGGTGGCCATGTGATGATATTAGACGTGACATCCAACCTGATTTTCCAAGCAATGTGCAACCACATGCGCTTGCATTCTTGCACGCTTGGATATCTCCACATTCATACCTGGTGAATCTCATTTTTCCAATTCAGACTTAATTTGGTTGTTTGGTCTTTGAGATTAGAGGTTACATATGCAAAGTAAGTGATTACTTGCGTTTGTTTATCTGATCTTTATAGCATAATTACTTTGAAATAGACAGAATAGGAACTGCACCAGTGTATATGCGTTCTACATGATCATATCACAGGATTTACAGAATCGTGTGTTTCTGTCTGAGTTTGATTGTTGGTCAATAATGCCTCCAAAAATTTACAAATTAAAGGTCAGTCCCACATGTGACAATGACTGTGACAACTCACACAATATATATGTAAGTCAATGACCCAGATTCAGCTGCAATGACTTTAAAGATGCACTACAAAAACGTTGCCATTTTCTCGGTGACACACCCTTCATCAGCGGCTAATTTGGCATCCATCGTGCATCACTTTGAGCGATACATGTAAACACAGATTATATTAAAACACTTAACTATGTTAATAATTGTAGCATCTCCCTTAGAGATAGGGTGAGAAGCTCGGCCATCCGGGAGGGGCTCAGAGTAGAGACGCTGTTCCTCCATCTGGATGGAGAGGATCCAGATGTCTCCTGGATGCCTACCTGGGGGGGTATTTTAAGGATGTAACACCTGGACGAGGTCTAAAGGTAGGATGGATGTATGGTTGTATGGATTGATGGATAGATGGAATTCAAAGAAATAACCAAAAAGGCCTGAATGAGTCCACCTCAGAGACATCATTGCTGGCTTGCCTGGTACTTCAGATTTGCCTCCATCTTGCCTGGAGCATTGCGTACAGCTTGGTCAATTCTTGGCTGTAGAAGGACACAGGTCACACAATGGACCCAGAAACCCTGTTAACCATGCTGCCTTCCTTGCCAGACATCAGGTCTTGTTTAACCTCTTGCTCTCTTTTTGTTTCCTCTCTTCTTCCAATAATCCATTCTTCGAATAAAATCTTCATATGTTTCTTTTCTAAAAGATGCTTGGTGTACATTCGAAGTCAAAGTCCACAGTTCCAGTGTATTTAATGGAGCTACCTGATATCATTTTAATCTTTCTAAGAACAATGGTTTTTACAAAGTATATTATGTAGTTAAAGAGGGAAGTTGGACTTACCCCTTTTAAGTCCATAAAAATGAATGACTCATGATTGCGCATATGTACGAGTGGTGGATATTTTAGTTAGCGATAGCGGCTAACTTTTAGCTTTGGTGTGACGCTCTCTTTCTCTACTAATGGGGTTAACTTACGTAACTTCCGGATTCCCTGGGGGAATGCCCTTACTGGCTTATCCAAATCCGAAAATTAGGGAAGATAACCCCATTGGCAGAGAAAGAGCATCACGCCAAAGCTAAAACAAGCCGCTTTCGCTAGCTAACTAAAATGGCCTCGTACATATACGCAATCAATGAGTCATTTATTTTTATGGACTTACAGCTTTTACCACAAAATGTACCGTGTAGAAACCATTTTTCTTAGAAAAATTAAAATAATATCAGATATAGCTCCTTTAAATCTGCGTACTAGAGTGTAACATAAAGCAGAGGTCTGCTGCAATGTCACACAGTTACCTGAATGAAAAAGATGTTCAGTGTGGCTACAGTCTCTGGACGCTGCTGAGCAATGATGGTTCCATAGAGACACACAACTGATGTAACTCTGCAATCAAATGAGTCTGGAATGAAGAGTTTTGAGATACAAAAGTTACAGAGTGCATAATTAAGTTACAAACAAACCTACAGGAAGCTAAGTGTAAGGTACACTTATCTAGCTAACTAGAGTTGTGGACGTTGTTTGGGATCAAGGGTGTAAAACATCTTGTAGAACAAAGGAAGGAAGTTCAACATAATTCTTTAGCTCTTTGAGTTGCCATGACCTGGCCTCGATGAGAATCTGCACCAGCTCAAGCCATGGTCTCTGTGGAACAATGGTTTAGGGTCAGAGGAACCAAAGTAGAGCTATTTTGGATGTTGAATTACAACCATCCAGTAAAATGTCCTTTCCTGTCAATTGTTTTTTTAGTTTGATTTATATGAATTAGACAAAACTGACTCATTTCTTAAATACAAGAAATTCAAATACAAGGAGTTTAAATAATTCTGGACAATGCAGCCATGGGAAGAACATTTTCTCCATTAAAAGACGTCAGTGTGTCTTTGTGTCACTCTGTCTTTGCTGTGACGTCTCTGCAGGAGTGCATTTCCTGTGCTTGGACGCCTGGACAGTGATGTCAGTGCGCAGGCTGTGGTCAGTGAAGTCTAGTTGAGGTTTGGGACTGTGTTGCTGTGGCAGCTGTAACAGACTCCCTAGGGAGAGCTGAGAAAATGGCCACAAACCTCCTCCCAAAGGCCCCTGCGAGAGACACAGAGGGGGGACGACCCTGACTGCAGCATGTTATTAGTAGATGTATTATGATGCTGTTCTCTTTTTCTGCACTCCACATTTACACACTACATAGTGTGTACAGCACTGCACACAGGAAGCAGTAGTGACGCTCTCACACCGCCCACCATAGATATTACAATGGAAAACCAAAGAAACTTAGCCACCGTACACCCCCTCTACACTCCACAACACACATGGAAAACTACCATAGTGTTGAGCAGGGCTTGTACAGACTGTATCTTCATGAACAGTGGCTCAATAAAGGCTGAGTAAGGACACAGTCAATGTGTGTGTTTGGGGACAGTGCAGAAATGATGGCAAAGCAAAGAGGTGTAGATACACTCCATATGCTTCTCTCTTGACACATGTGAAGATAAACACTGATTTACCTGACTGACGTTAACACCCTGTTGAGTAAACACTCGAGGAAACTCACACCGCCCCTAGGCACCGATATTGCGTCGACAGCCGTCTGATGACCGGAGTCAGGCCCAACAGACAGCGCCAGTTCAAGGTTCAGAGCTGCCTCGCTACAGTTCTCCCTCACATAAAACACACACCATTATTATGGTTTAACAGTCAGCGCACCTCACCGTCATGCTCCACAGGGAAAGGAACACACTGCACAGACAGAACTTCATGTCACACCCAAGTCTGGTTCACATATGAGATTTTATCTCGGTGCTAAACAGAATCCTTAAACCCAGTGAAGCCTAAAACATGGCTAGATTGATCTGTTTGGTGACCCCAGGGCATAAATCTGCCACCTGTCCACACTGAACCGGATTTTGTTGTGGTCACGTGATTATTTACAAAGACAACATGGAAAGAAACATGTTTGCTCAGTGTGTCATTTCTCAGCATATTTGATACAAGATTATTTTATTGTTAATGTGTAAATATGAAAAATAGCCTAATTTCAAGCAGATCGTGATGAGTGATTTATAAAAATCATAATCCAACCCAAAAATATCATCAGTTCCAGCCACTGTAAAGTAAGTAATTAAGTAAGTAGTACTAGTACTGTATGGCCTGACACATAGCTGAAAATGCTGATGCATCATAGTAAATCTTTAGACGCATAACTTTATATTGTCTCTTTAATTTTAAGCGATAAGTCCTATTATTTAAATCAGAATTGTATTCTGACATGTGAAAGTAACAGCTACCAAAGTTGTTTGCTGCTTTAGAAACTTGCTGGACCTTAGTCCACACTTTTCCTGGCCCAGATCCACCCCAGTGGGCATCTGATGTCAATTCAACATCAATATAACATCAAACACTGATGTCAAATTGTCATCATAATTTGGTCAAAAACTCAAATCAGCATGACATCAGTTTAATCAACGTCAATTTGATGTCAAGTTTTATGAAGCAACATTGTTTTGATGTCAAACATATTGTTTAACAATGTATGAAGCAATAATTTGCTGTGAGATTGATCCTTTGGATGGACCTTTTTACAACAATAAGAAAGGCAAAGCTTCTGTAAGCTATTTGATTGTAGTCAAAATCTTCAACATCAAATTAATGTCATGGTGCCCGCTGGGACAATCAGCTGCTTTTGGCAAAATGATGTAAATTGGGATGTGAAGCTATTTCCTTTAATATTCTAAGGCAAAATTATTGCATTGTTATTGATGTTTTGGAGATGGCAGTGCATTTGGTTAAACAAACGAGGTTGAGCACTGCTTTCTGTTTCTCAGCTGAACATGCAAAAAACCCATTTATAGGTTTGTTTGTTTGTTTGTTTGTTATAGGTTGTTGGCTCCATTCCCTCCCATACCAACAATAATGGTATCCTGTAAAGTACTGCCCCTACAAGCCTGAGAACTTGAATTTCTCTGACCTAGATGACTGAAAATCTACACCAACATACCACACCTATATGTGGCAGGAGGGAAACACAACAAAAATCTGAAACAGCATCTGAAGGAAACATCACTCTCATGTTTACAATGATGCAGGTGTAGAAAATGGATGGATGGATGGATCGATGGATAGACCCCTATGATAAGCTCTAGACAGCTTCCTTGGGGTGACTCACCTATCATTATAAACCAAAAATTGTCCACATTAAACATGTTGTATTTCATATTCATTTTGGGTCTGAATAAACTAAACTAACAAAACGTAATTCAGATTTAGCTGAAACACTTTAAAAACTCCCACCACATAAAGTTAGGAACATTTACACTACGAGTCAAATGTTTGGACACACTTTCCCATTAATCTAATGGTTATACTGTTCATAAACTTAATGTGTGATCTCTAGCTAAACATATAGGACATTGTATGAGATACAAATAACAAAGGCTTTCTGTTTTCTTTTTAACACTTTAAAAGCACTCGTGGTTATGGCTATTACCACACTAGTCCATCTCATTAATAAGATCTTTAGGACTCAAGTAATTCATTTTGCTTAGTCTTAACAGTTGATATATGCCTTGTTTGTTTCCTTTGAAAATCATTCACGGTAAACCAGAAACAGTGACTTGAATTGCAGCCACAGGCAGGGAGATTGTTGGAAATCAGAAAAACCAAATTGTCTTTGGTGTGGTTCACATGGTTGGGATAGTAGAGACAAATTACAATGTTATACACATTCTCCTCTCCATACACACTACTGTTAAACTCAGATCAAAGTGAGCAAGGAGGAGAAAATGAAGAAAATTTGAAGACCTTTTGCTGAGTATTAAAGGTTCTGCTAGCAGTGGGAATACATTTATTTCCTATTTATATGTTTTTCTTAACAGGAGGTACATCATAACTGCGGCCTAATGATAGTAGCTGGAAATAACTATGTAGGAGATGGGTAGGAGCTTTTTTAATGTGTTTGGCTTTTCGTTCTGCTTTTGTATGGAGTACAGATGATAAGCTTGATTGTCACCAATTGTTTTGTTACTTGATTAATGAACAGGGAAAGCTTGGCTTTAGTCTTGATGTAAAACTGCCATTTCCTCCAACAGCACAGCTTCTGCCTTTAAAATGTAAAGATACAATGTCTTATTGAACTAGTCTTACTGAAATAGTTTTCTGAAAGGGGATTCAACCTGATGTGAGCAAACAGGGCTATGTCATTGGCATATATTTGAAAATTGAGAAGTCTCTATCACTGCAGATGATCTTATTTGTGTAGATTGACAATGAAATAAGAGATGATGCATATCCACAGGCGTTTAACATCATGTTTTGGATACAAAACCATTTTTGATAAAAGAAAAGACTCTTTTCCATAAAATCAGAAATGGTCTGACCTTTTTAATTCAGTTCAACTTTATTTGTATTGCGCCGATTCACAACTATGTCATCCCAGGGCACTTCACAGATAATCGGTTTGAGCCAATCTGATGGTCATACATTGATTACTACTGTACAAGCCAATTTATAACAAATAGCTTGTGTAAAGAAACCACCAGACTGCAGTGATCTACTCTTTGATCCTGAGTGAGCTTGAAGCAACGGTGGAGAGGAAAACTCCCTTTTAACAGGAAGGCAAAACCTCCAGCAAAACCCAGCTCAGGGAGCGCTGCCATCTGCCTGGACAGGGGGTGGAAATGACAGAAAGAGAGACCAATAGACATCACGTTTGATCCAGAAGTATGTTAAGGATGGCAATACTGTCACGTGTTTATGCATGGGAGATGAGGATGAAGAGCCCAGTGCATTATAGGACGTCCCTCAGCAGTCTAAGCCTATGGCAGCATAACTAAGGGATGGCTGACCATCCCTAACCATAGGATTTATCAAAAAGGAAAGTTTTGAGTCTGATCTTAAAGGTAGAGAGTGTGTCTGCCTCCTGAACTGAAGCTGAGAGCTGGTTTCATTAGCGCTTTCTTGGGAATATAACAAATTAGGAGATGTTTGATATGCGCTGGAGCTTGGTTGTGGACAGCTTAATATGTGAGAAGGATTTTAAACTCTATCCTGGATTTACCAGGAAGCTACTGAAGAGAAAAGCAAGATGAATATGATCTCTCCTGCTGGTTATCATCAGATTTCTTTCTGATCTTGAATGTGTAAGTACACCCCCTGCTTTCTGTGTAACTCCATCCACAGCCAAACATCAGAAAATGCCACAAACTGTGAGGTGGGGGGATGTGGGGTCCAACGGGTGGGGGTGTCATTCAGTAGTATGTTTTATAAATCGTGATGAATCGTGTATCTATCACTCTTAACGAGGTAGCTGTTGCGTTATTTTCACTTCGGGAGGGAGGGCTTTGAGTTTCTTTTTTACAGTCATATGCAAAAGTTTGGGCACCCCTGATTATTTTCAAGATTTTTCTTTATAAATCATTGGTTGTTTGGATCATCAATTTCAGTTAAATAAATCTTATAGCAGACAAACACAGCGATATTTGAGAAGTAAAATGGAGTTTATCGGATTTACAGAAAATGTGCAATAATTACTTAAATGAAAATACGCAGGTGCATAAATTTGGGCACCCTTGTTGTTTTGCTGATTTGAATACCTTTAGCAATAATTATTGGAACACAAAATTTGTTTTGTAAGCTCATTCACCCTTGACCTACATACACAGGTGAAGCCAATCATCAGAAGGGGTATTTAAGGTGGCCAATTTCAAGTTTTTCTCCTCTTTGCATCCTCTCTGAAGAGTGACAACATGGGAACCTCAA
>JAVQJG010149511.1:0-15173 GCA_036024015.1 Craterocephalus amniculus
CACAGTGAGATACTAAATTCCCTAAAGGAATGAAAACAGAAAAAAAAAGAAATAAGTAAACTAATAAATACAATGTTTTTTTTTTTTATTATTTAAAAACCTTTCCTGGAAGTACAAATAAGGACACAAAAGTAACCAAAGAGGGAAAGAAATTAACAAGATCATGCAAATTAAATTGATAAAATGGGCACAGATATGCCAGGAAAGAAAGATGGGACAAAAAAGACTATGAACTAAAAAGTGACTAAAAACATGTGAGCTAAGCTGAGAGACGAACTAAAATGATATAATAAATATGCAAAAAGTATCTGCAAGATGCAGATTTTTAATGACATGAATTGTACAGAATACTAATGTTATTTTTGTTTTATGTCTGTCTTAGTGTGCTGGTCCTCAGTAGAATGAGTCAGAAAACATTTTCATTCTGCTGCAATAGCATACACACTTAGGACAGGACAATTGGAGATTATATTAGCTATCATTATGCTCAGGCATCTATTGTTTCATAGCTCTTGTTTTGCCCTTATAAAGGCCAATGTTTTTATTCAAATGTATTTTGATTTATGCTAATAGATCATAGGTTAATATCAGTAGCCTATGTCATTGGAAAAAAATAAAAGATGGTACATAACTCAAAAAAAGTTTCAATATTGCCTAAAAGACTAAATGAAGCAACGCAAAACAAACAAAACTCAGAGGATGGATGTTTTTATATCTTAAAAATGATGTGTCTATAGCTCTCAACTTTATTTCGTAGAAGAATATGTGAACTCTATCTCTGCAAAGGCCAACTCTGTTGAAGTGAAGCAAAACAAAATGTGAAAGGCTTAGTAGGCTAAGCTACAGATTTCTCCAATGTTGCTATTTTAGCACAGTTTGACACTATCTCTACACAATGCCAGCCATTTGAGGGACCTCAAGCTTTAAAAGTGTGACAGTGAGGTCCTGTCGCTATGCCTCCAATTGATCATGTGCCCTGGTTTCTTGGCCACAGGGCCACAACCAATTGGCTGACTAGCTGCCAAATGGCTGGCTGACTTCATTCTATTTCGAAAACTGGTAAACTGTCTGAGGAAAAACTACAATATTGAAGATTTGAGTCATTTTCTAAAACTATTGTGGAGGAAATTAAGCATGGATAATCTCTTATTACTCAAGCATAACAACAACAGTACAATGTAATAATCATTTGTAAGCAGTATACCATATAACAGCTTTATAAAATAGAGTGTGGTGTATGTGACAATTATTTTAAAGTAATTTCTACCTTCGACAACTTTTTCTATGTTGCTTTCATGAAAAACTATGTTACAGACAAAAACAAATGCATTAGCTCCCTCTTATGGTAAAGATGAGACATTACAGTAGGCGCATTTAGTCACTCCCACCTCTGGGTGTCGCTGTGAATTATTCCGAGCATGAAATTGAGAAAAAGATTCCGTGACTGCTCTGTCTCGCCTCGTTTGTTTTCTGCCTGTCAACACTGCGTGTAAACACTTAAACACGGAACAGAGCCGTGGTAAAACGTCCCGGGCGAGTGAAAAGCGAAGCCTCCTTTCATACACTATTAAAATGCAGAAGGGAAGGTTTGCATGGTAGTCCCGCTGCTGACCGTGAAGCCTAGCGGGAGACGGTGCAGAGGCCAGTCGCTGGTAGTTTCATTGTGAGCAGGACGGAGGCAGCAGCTAATCGGCGCTCATTGACGACCATGGCAGCGGCGACCGTCGCGGGGGCTGATCCGGCGATGAGCGAAGGGGGCGCCGCTTTCTCCGGCGTCCAGAGCAGGGACTGGGATGACTCCCAGCTCCGAAAATACTCGTTCCCAACCAAGCCCATCCCCAGGCTGTCTCATACGGACCCCAGGGCAGAGATGCTGATAAACAACGAGGTAAAGGCAGAAAAGTGAGCTTACTTACATTTTAAAAGGACAGTGTTTAGACTTTCATTGCAGACCCTTTCAGTTTAGAAACCAGCAAAATAAAGTTGCACCACAAACTTCCCGACCAGTGTGGATCAGTAGTCAGTGGCTCTCCATTAAGTCAAAACTGTAGGTCAGAAGGATGACAGTGAGAGTTAAATATGTAGTTGGGAATGTCTCAGTGATTTTCCCCCTGCTTAAAAAGTTTCCCAACTTACTACGTGGCAATAAGTTCCTCGCATTAACATAAAAATGTTGCTAAGTCTAAGCAGAATCAGACTATCTGTGCCACGTGAAGTATTTCATTTGAAAGCATCTGCTGGTCCCATCATTGCTCACACAGATGCGACATGCTAAAAGATTGTAAACAAAGCAGGAAGCAGGCGCAAATGGAGGTGGATTTCCCCCTTTTATCCGAGGCTAGCTGTGGGATTATGTTTAACAAATGCAAATGTTGGATCCACCGGTCACAATTTTCAGAGGCAGTGAAAACATTGCTTTACTGATGCACATGCAATAGCAATTCACATCATATTATTCTTTTATTGAGTCCGTGTCTATTTAAGCTTGAGTCTTTACCAACATGTACGCCTGTATAATGCTGATAAGTGGTTGCCTCTGTTTATATTTTCTTCTGGGAGAATGATTAATTATTATGACTGTGTTGTCAAACACAGTCACACCCAATTCACTTGTTCCTGAAAGGTTTCTGCAATATATCACACAAGACTTAACCTTGTTGTGAAATGGCCTCAAAACAACTGATCTCGCTGATCCGATGCTTATTATTTCAGGTTCGGACTATGTTAACCCTGTCATGTTTTGTTTTCATGCAACATGACACCCAGAAATTATCATATGAACTGGAAGGGCATCCTCATGGAAAGTACATTTTATGTCACACAATTTTAACGATCTGCACCAAAATTCATGATGTTATTCTGCCAGTCATGCTCTGCCTTTCCATAAGTTTTTTTTTTTTTTTTTTAAAGAATCGGCTGGGGGAACTTATTTATTTATTGCTTAACATAACAACCAGATGACTCAACACACACTGCCTGACCCTGTTTGCGGTTGTTTTCTTAACAGGCCACAGAGGTCAGGGTTTATTGTTGCTAGTTATTGAATCCAGTGTCTAACCCAAATATAGGCAAAACAACGACAAACATTGCAAATACATTTGAACATTCCCTCCTTGCTCTCTGAGTAGCATGAACAGAAATAGAAAAAATGGCATCGTGAATAGATCTTAAATAGGGCCAAGTGTTTTTCAACACTATAATTTACTGTTAAACACTAACCTGTAACATGTTTAATTTCTTAAGTAGCAGCAACTACCTTTTTAAATGAACTCTACATTTTGATCATTTTGCACATTGGCTCAATTGAAGCGACTAGAATTTTAGATCTTTTAAGGTTTTATGGTCTCTTCCCAAGAAGTTATGTTTGTGAGGAATGTCATCAACGCCAGTTAGGAGGGCAACAAGTTCACCCACTAAATGTATGTTAGAAGCACACGATTCAAAAGGCAAAACAAAACTCCCCAAACTAACATTTTTTATAATTGTTTAATTTCAGGAAACATTGTTAACATTCATAGTTATCATTTTAAAACGGATCCGAAATGAATATTAGCCTACCCCTCATTATTAAAGCTCTCAGGGCTAACCACGATGCTATTGTAGATTCAAACAACACACTTATGGATGGATAAATACATACACACATGCATTTATGGTTATTTTATGTACAACATGGCTCACATGGGCAGGGACTTCATGCAGTGCTGATCAAATAAGGAGAAAAATTCCGGTTTTTAGATAATATATAACAACTGCTCCTAAAAATGCAAACTAACACAAGAGTCATAAGTTTAAGCAGTATTTTTACGGCATGTGGAGTTTGAGCTTCATTTTTTAACCCTCTGCCACCAAATGTCCCGATGAGCTCCCTCCGGTGAAAGTGAAACCGAGCCAGTGCAGCCCCGGCGCGACGAGAGCATGCAGCGGGAGCGCGCCCAGCGGGCTACGTTTAGAAAGTCACGTAGGCCTCGGAGCTCTGTCCAAATGTGTGTGTTGTCATGGATACCGCTCTACAGGTAGTGCGCGCGCGCAAGCCGTGGTTTATTTCGCGATCTGTTTTAAACGTTAATACCGACACGTCATTCTTCGGAGAGGGAAAAGAAAAAAAGGGTTTTATAAATCAATTCAAGCCCGTACGGGTGCCACAAAGGTTTAAATTGTTTAACTGACAAAACCCCCCAAAAAACAAGCCAAGAACCAATCTGATCTGATCTGAATTATATCCAGCAATTGAAATTGTGCACTTTACAACAAAAAAGTCATAAATATATATAGAATAGAATAGAAAAAGAGACTGATGACAATTGGACATTTTCAAAAACATTATTGGCACAAACAACATATCTTCTGCATCAGTTGAGCGATATATATTTTCTAACATGCAGGTTTTTGTTGGCGTTTTTCATCAAAGAACACATTTACTATCTGTATAATCTTGCAAACATGAAATAAATAGAAACCCAGCATGAATTCCATGACCAACATCAAAACTGACCTAAGAGGAATGACTTATTAAGAATTTATAGATAAAAGTCAAACAGCTTTAAAAACATGTCGTAATTGTCAGCGTGCTGTTTTTTATGCCATGTATGTAAAACTACACTCAAATGTGAGGATATATATATATATATATATTTTAATTATCTGATTACATTATGGCCTTTGCTGACCCACCTTGTCCACAGGTACATCAATAGATACTATTAGAATCAAAGGATCAAAGGCTTCACTTTTATATGCAGTTTTATTCCGTGACTATTATTCAGTAGTAAACCAAATATATGATATGTGGAGATGGAGGCCCTTTTAACACCTGAACCACAGCCATAAACATTTGTTTTCCTTCGTCATGCAGTTGCATGACGACAACCTAGTCAGCAGGCTAAGGGCATGAAATGTCTAAATAAATCCATAAGTGAATAGAGCAAGTAGAACTCTGCAGGAGTTGTGATTTTGCAAATTCAACTGTAATGCTCACATTTTTGGCAGTCAGGTGCATAGTGAGTTGAAAATGCTAGCTCTAGGGATGTGGAATGTCACCTCTCTTGTGGGAAGATGCCTCAGTTGGTGTGCAAGATTGAGCAGTTCCGGCTAGATGTAGTTGGACTCACCTTGACCCATGGCATGGGCTCTGGAATCCATGTCCCCAAAAGGGGCTGGACCTTTTTCCATTTTGGATTTGCCCATGGTGGAAGGCCGAGCAGGTGTGGACACCTGGTTGCCCCCCGGCTTGGTGCCTGTGTGTTGGGTGTATATCTCTCGGCTGGCGTGGGACCGCCTTGGGATCCCCCCGGAAGAGCTAGCTAATGTGACTGGGGAGAGGGAAGTCAGAGCTTCCTTGCTCAGGCTGCTGCCCCCGCAACCCAACCCTGGATAAGTGGAGGAGTACGGAGGGACTCAAAAAAGAAAATAAATGACACATTTTACACAGAATCCTTGTAGTGGCATTAAATAATTGCACTAATTAGAAAATGTAAAAAAGAACATGCATTGTATTCCATGAAGGGAATAGCTTACCAGACTGAAATACATGGCATGAATTTTGTCATGGTTTTGTGCTGAAATGTTCTTTTCCTCTCCCCAGGAACCTGTGGTTTTAACAGACACAAACCTCGTTTACCCAGCTCTCAAATGGGACATCCCGTACCTCTTGGAGAATATTGGAAATGGAGACTTCTCTGTTTATGTGTCGGAAAACCACAAATTCCTCTACTATGACGAGAAGAAAATGTGCAACTTTGAGAACTTTGTCCCCAAGTCTCAACGAATGGAAATGAAATTCTCAGAATTTGTGGATAAGATGCATAAAACAGAGGAAAGGGGAGGAGAGGAGAGGTAAGATATGAAGAACGGAATGTAAGCTTATGTGTTTAGTATTTCTGCCCGGGGTATATCTTGCTAAATTTCAGTCTCTGAAGCTCACCCAAGAGTAGAGAACATGATGTGTTTGTGCTACAAGTGTGTTTGTCAGTTCAAGTTGCTCCTCTCTCGTGAAATGCAATACAGCACAAGAAAGTGGAGCAAATGACTAAGCATTTATAAAGGTGAATCAGAGGAGAAGCTTATTTCCGTGACCTGACTTGAACGGCCACACACATGCACAGATCGCTTGCCAAAGGGACGTCGCTGTTTGACTTATAGAAACACAGCGGTTGCCATTTCTTTAGCCCTACACCTACTAAATGTCACATTTATCCTCATTGTTTGTAAACAACCTTGTAAGCAAATAGATATTCTGTAGAGTCATTCACAGCACTCATGAAAATAAGCTGCTAACATACCCTGTTAGGACTCTGTGTAAAGTTATGTGGCTCATATATAATTTATGTTTCTTGTGCATTTCAAGAGTCTATTTGCAGCAGACTCTGAATGACACAGTAGGAAAGAAGATTGTTGTCGACTTTCTTGGGTTTAACTGGAACTGGATCAACAAGCAACAAGCCAAGAGAAACTGGGGACAGCTGACATCCAACCTGCTGCTTGTGGGCATGGAAGGTAAGGTTCTAGCAGTATTTATTTATTGCAAAACAGTTTCTGTTTGTGCTGCAAAAAGTTTGGCCGTACCTCTGTAACCACAAACGCTTCTGCTTTTGTTGATTTGTGATTTTTATTAATAATCCCTCAGGCAATGTGACACCGGCACATTATGATGAGCAGCAGAACTTCTTTGCGCAGATCCAAGGCCACAAGAGATGCATTCTCTTCCCTCCGGACCAGTTTGAGTGTCTGTATCCATACCCTGTCCATCACCCTTGTGACAGACAAAGCCAGGTAAATAACATTAAAACATGTTGAGATCTGTTGATGTCATTCATTAAGCACAGGATTATGAAGATATTCTGTTAAAATGACTTAAAGTTAAGATAAACTTTCGAACAATAAGAAAGATTTTTATATATGCTATTTTATTTATTTATTTGTATTCTATAAAAGAATTATGGGAGGCAATGTGTTCATATTTTTGTTCAACAGTATCCCTTTTTGTTTATAGGTTGATTTTGATAATCCTGACTATGAGAAGTTTCCTAATTTTAAAAATGTAGTGGGCTATGAAGCTGTTGTGGGCCCTGGAGATGTCCTATACATCCCAATGTATTGGTAAGAAGTTCCTCTTTATGACTTTTCTACAGAAATTCTATAACACTTTAAAACAATCAGCTTATAGTAAAAGAACACAGAATTTTTTTTGAAGTCCTGCCAGCCAGCTCTGCATTTGAATACAACATCATTGCATGTAAGAAGCTGTTTTAAAATGATCCATCTAGCATGTTGTTCACCAGCATATCATTGATTAATGTGTGCCACAGGAAGTGACTAGTTGTTAGTAAAAAAAAAAAGGAGGTTTATGTGCGTAAAACCTAAATGATTTTTGCAGAACTGACAGATTTCATTAACAAATATATTAGTATGTTAAAACTCTGTTACTAAACATGCTACTTGCATGCATGTACCAAAGGGCAAGTTATGAGTTTATTGTCTCTTATTTTAGTCTGTGGAGCTAAAAAAGTTGATTTTTTTTCCTTCAAATTGATGACTTGATACATATAATGAAATAAATTAGCTGGTAGGTGGTTTCGTAACAATAGCACACAGAAATAAGGTAAAATTGAACATTTTTCACACACATACAGTACCATATTGTTTTCCTTGACTGGGGTCTTCATAACTCAAAGGTAGTTGTTGTGGGCAGATGGTTGTTTTTGGTAAAAATGACCAGATCCACCTCCTGCATTTAAATAAAAAAAGGAACCAGCATGATCTGCAATGCTTAACGTTTATAACAAAGTTAATTTAATTGAAAATCTGTCCTGTTTAAAGCAGGTTAACACACAAATGCACATCTCCTTTGCAAATGTACTTTTTTTTCTGCGTCTATGATGTGGCTTGTTTTTAAAGCTGGTATCATGGGCCAGGTTTATTCATTTGTATCAATTAATGGTTCCTAAATGAAAAGAGAGTGCATACTATTCAGTTTGTAGACACTACTTTACTTATACATGAGCTCAAAGACATATATTTCCTCAGACAAGAATTTAGATAAGAAACAGTTTGCAATCTCCTTCCAGTTTGGTGATAGCTCATACTTGAAAAGCTCTCTTTGACAGCAAACTTTATAACATTTTCATCGTTATTAAGGTGGCATCATATTGAATCCTTGTTGAATGGCGGAGAGACGATCACTGTAAACTTCTGGTACAAAGTATGTATGTTTGCTTAACTTCAATGCCTTTTAAACATTGTAGTTATCTTTCCCACCAAATTTCTTCATGGGCTGCATACTTCTTGTTTAGGGAGCTCCTACACCTAAGAGGATAGAGTACCCACTGCGAGCCCATCAGAAGGTTGCCATCATGAGGAACATTGAGAAGATGCTGGGAGAAGCACTTGGTCATCCGCATGAGGTGAAAGCACATTTATTTGATAGTTACTACTATCGTCACCGCACTGTTTGCACATGAAAGTCACACTGCCCGTTTCTAGAACATAAAAGTGGATCTACATTCAGGTCATCTGTTGCATGAAATCCCTGGGGCATGCTGACCCTCCCAGCAACCCAATTACTGTGAATATTTATGGCTTACTTGATTTAGTACAAAGGAAAGATATATGCAGTATGAGTGAGACAATGATAAAACAATGTAACATGCATGATTTAATTAGACAGCTCATCTTAAAAATATTTTTTTTGCAGGTTGGACCGTTACTGAAAACAATGATCAAGGGGAGATATGACCAGGATCTCAGTTAGGCGCTGCACTCTTGAAACTATCAAATGAACTGGTTTGGAATGTGTTTTCATATGAAAGTGACACTGCTGTGTGTGTGTGTGAGAGAGAGAGAGAGAAAGAGAGATAGTGTGTGTATGCAATGGGCACTCTGTCACATGGAGCTACGTGTCACTGCATGGCAATAAGCTGCCATACTGAAATCATTCTGCTTCAGTTCCAGTTTCGTCATTGCAAATACAACATGAAAGAGGAATGATCTGACTGAGTCATGCGATTTCGACCTACTTGAAGATTTTGTCTTTGGAAAACAAAAAAGACCAGAAGGTGTAGTTATGTCAATCAGTGTTTTGTCAACAGTTGTACAGTTTAAGCTATTGGCATTAATTGTTAATTGTTTGAGATGGGTACCAGTGGAGCAACCTCAATGTTTTGACCACTTCTGGATGCGTCTAGGAGTTATTATCCAATACAGAAGGCATACGATTAATTAATACAGAACATTTCCTTTTATGCAGGGAATTACTTAGATGTGACTGATTTGAAATTTTCATATATTTTCCATCTTTCTCAAAAAGCTTTACCATTGGGCGCTTTTAAAATATTCTATATATAATCTGAGTGTACTAATAAGATGGTCTTAGTTCAGCAAAGTTAATATGATTTAAAGAAATTAAAATCACTCAAGTAATTTAACAGTGATGAAATATGATGAGAACGTTAGGATGTGAAAAAGGGCGCTTATAGCGGAAAGAAATGCAGCTTTCTTCCTTTTTGAAAGAGTGATAGCTTTTTGTCTTCTAAAAGCTCCCGAATGCTTGGTTTGTATTTCAAGGGCTTTCCTGGATGTGCTTTTAAGGAATACAATTATTAAGAGTCTATGAAACTACATAAGATTCTGACTGTCAGAGCTATTTCCAGGGAATAAGAGTAGTTAGGATTCTCATTAGTGTAAAAGGTTTTTTTTTAACTGCAGCAATATTAGTTTTATAACAGTTGTATTAGCTGATGAAACTAGTAGGACTGTCTGGAATGTCACTTTGCATCTGTTGTTGCAGTGTAGTGTAGTCCGCCATCTAGTGGACAGTCTTGCAGCTGCATGTCAGGCTTGATGAATAACCTGGTACATGCATTTCTCTGCTTCATTACAGATGAATGCCCCTCTGGAATGCACTTATTTTTATGTTCTTGCAGCCTCTGTAGACATGTATATTACTTAAAGGGGGGATAATTTTCTATATTGTGCTGTATGTGCCAAACCAACCTTCAAGCCATTAGGTGGTATTCTTCAGATTTAGAAACATTTGCCTCAGGCATTGGTTTAATAATTTTCATTTGTTGAAAGGGTGCATGTATTCATGTGTTCTGATCAGACAGATGTTTTATTTCCATTTTGGGTTAATTGCTTACTCTTGGTGCCTTGCTTATTGGCGTGGCAACAACAGAAGTTAATTTTCAATTTTTCAATTTTATTTGCTTTCAAAAGCATTTAAAGGCTTTAACGGTGGGATTGACAGCAGTTCTTAGCGATGTGTTTTTCATAATGAAAGCTTGTTTTTCTTTTGTTTTTGAATATGTGGTCTCCGTGTCCATCTGATGAAAGTTTGTAAAGTTCTACACTGCAGCATTAAAGAATGATTGATGAAATGTTTTGAAATCAAATGTTCCACACCAAATCTTTTAAATTATTTGTGCATAAATAAATACGATGTACAAGATGGTTTACAAAAATTAATGTTTACTATAAACTGAACATTAGCAGGTTCTCAAAGCCAGGATTTGAAACTCAGTTGCCATCAGATTCAGTGAATCCAGAGTGCGTTCTACAGAAACACCACTTTAGTAATTAAGGTTAATATCGCTGCAGATAAGTATGAATAACATCTTCTCAACACTCAAGTGTGTAACACTACAGTCAGAAAAGTAATACGTCACCAGTTTAAAATAGCTTAGTAGCTCCAAATAGGTCCAAAAGGGAACACAAATAGTATAGCTTAGTAAAGAAAATCCATTCAACTCATTATCCTACTATACATGAAATAAATTCTACTCCTATTACTTCCACAAGTAGTCACAAAGCAAAATTCACAAATGAGAACCACTGCAGTAAAAAGCAAACACCCTGTAAGCGCACAATCTTAAACCTTTACTAGTAGAATTCAGTTTCCAAATAAGTTGTGATGCAGAAAAATGTATTTGAAAATGACTTTACAAATCACATAATTAGACAAAGTTAAAAATTTCAACACATTTTTGCATAATTTTAACCACTGAGTTACAATTTCTGTTAAAACAGTTGGGGGACCTTTTTTCATCTTTTCCATGTTATACTGCTCATATAGTGGGTATCTTATGTTTTTAATTTCCCCACATCAAGGAAAAATAATAGCGTTGCATCGATATCGATACTGCTCTAAAGTACTTGTCATTGTTAAAGTCGATCGATAACAGGACCCAATCCCAATTTATTATGCACAATATTTATTTTGACTTGAAATTTTTTTTATGTTGTCATTTTTAGTGATATTTTATTTTCTATTTATTTCACCATTGTTTGTTAAAAAAAATAATAAAAAAATAAAACCTTTCATACAATTCACTGCATTTTTTTAGTGTGGTAGAAATATTGGTATCGGTACTCAGTATCGGGACGTACTGAGATATAAATATTGGCATCATATTGGTTTGGAAAAAAATTGATATTGTTGCACCCCTAAAAAATAACGAATCATAACTACTACCCCACCTTAAAGATATTCATTCCTCCATCCTCCATCCATACCTGCTTATTCCAGTGCAGGGTTGCAGGGGCTTGAGCTTATGTGCTCTTAGGCAATATCAGAGTATACCCTGGACAGGCTGTGAGCCCATCACAGGGCCAAAAGACGAGAGACAAGCAACCACTCAATGTCCCCATGCACTGATCACCCTAGCAAGCATTTTTCTGTCAGAGGAAGCCAGAATATCTAGTAAGAATCCAAGCATACACAAGTAAAAAATGTTAACTCCCAAAGAAAGGCCCCAAATAAGGATTGAACGAGGAACCTTATAGTTCTGAAGGGACTGTGCTAGCCACCATATCATTGAGTTGTCCCAATTTAATCATTAAGTCACATAATATAGATGATGAAATCCCAAGAAACGTAGCTCAGCAGACTTAATTAGTTATGATTATTTTACCAGCACACATTTCTAGTCCTTTGTCATTCCTGTTCTCTCAGTTTCAAGGTTGCCTTGGCAGTTGCTTTCCATGTGAATTTATGTAGGGATTTATGTAATCAGCAAAGCCTTCCATCCTGTTTTCAATTTACATTTGACAGTGCACATCAAACTTTTTGGAAACATGGCTGCACATCGATGGACACTTGGCGAATCTTAAAGTCTACATAAAAAATAAAGATTACAGACTTTTCCTGTAACATGTTTCACTTGCTACATGAACATACCAGTCCTAAAAGTCAATATGACAGACATAATAGCGCAGTTAATTGTAAACTTGGGAGAAAAATACATCTGATAAATATATCTGATCCTTGCTTCTTCTAGTACTTTTTAATTGTGTCTGTAAAAAAAACAAACATTTACAGCAGGTGGCATTAAGAACACCTTAAGTTTTATGGGAGCTAAGTTGAGTCAACAACAAATACTACAATAACTTCCTTTGATCCTCTTACTTTTAAAAGGTTTGGATCCAAGGCTCATTTTATGACTTATCTGTTTCTTAGATTAATAATTAATTACGAAAAAGGTGTAAAACTTAACATATATTCTTTCTCTATATACTCTATATGCTGCCAATCATGCTTAATGAAATTTTGTATCACGGCTAATTCTACAGAAACTCAAGGCAAATATGATTACAACACTCCAATCTTGTAAAATATGACATGAATAATACACAGATATAAAAGAAATTGGCATTGAGACAAGTTAAAAAAAAAAAGTTGAAACAAATGTCCAGAGTAAAACCCAACAGCACCACCAGTACTTATTTAAAAACATGATTATACAGAAGATTCATTCCCAACATGATATCCTCATCATGAATCTGTCTTCCATGGTTAAAAAAAATCCAGGTAAAATAAAAATAAAAACAAAACAAAAACATTGCTGTCAGTGCAACATCAGACCTGCTGAGGTGGCCAAAATAAACCAGTTTAGCTGTTACAAAAACATGAACACAAGTTACACCAGTCTAACAAAAGTTTTAACCAAGGCATATAATGGTAACAGCATTTTAAAATAAGCCACTGGCACACTAAAACTATTAAGCATTATTGGGGGGAAAATATATCACAAATTCAGGCGAACTGAAGGTAATAAATAAAAAATATTGTAAACTGTATTGTCATTAGGTGATTTTACAGTGTTGTGCTAATCATCAATGGAACCTGTACTTCCGCGCGGGCTTCAGATTGACGTATGTCTTTTTCATGTCCTCAGTCTCATTTTTCTTCACAAGCTGATATCGCTCTCCCTTTGTTGTTACTACCTGGTTGCCATGGTAGCGAACGAGCTTCTTTGGAGCCTTGATTTAAATTTAAAAAAAAGCATAATAATAACAATCTTGTAGTATGAAACAGATGCGATGTGTAAAACTGAGAATAAACACAATCTTACATCTTTGGGGGTGACAGGTCGGTGAGTTTTATTATCTTCTTCCCTGTCCACTAACATGTACCTATTGAGATGGGAAATGTCGTTAACCTCAAAGTGAGGATAGTTCTGCTAAGCAACAGCAACAGGAGCCCTGTTACTCACTTCTCGAGGATGCTCTCTTTAAGTTTCTGGTCTGCCAGTACGGACATACTCTTCCCATGGTTTACCTGTGGCAATAGGATAATTTCAACCCAATCCATGGACAAAACAATGTTTCTGTGTGCAACAGACTCACATTAAGAGGAGTTGGGCTGAGCTGGACATCGCCTTCTATGATAAGGCGTACTGCTTCCTCCATGTCACCTTTTGCAATAGACAGAGCACTGCGAGCCTCTGACAAACTGCACTTTGGAAACATCTCAAGAAGGTGCTGCTCCTGGGACTCCCACTCAGAAACTGGTAGCTGAATAAATACACATTTGAAGTTCATATATCAGTCATAAATGCATGACAAATGAGGAGGAAAAAGCAAACAGTACTGTAGTGATGTAAGTTACAATAACCTTGGCAGTGGCGCCCTCTGTTGGAGATTTAAGGCACTGCAGTTCTTGTCCTCGGGGAGGCTGACTGGGTAAGGTGGTGAGTTTCAATGAAACCTCCTCTATCTTTACCTTGGGGACTCCATTTTCTTCATTAGCTATAAAATATAAATAAACAAAAGTGCATGGAAGAATAGGTATTTGGGCTTGATGGTCATGACAAAAAGAAAGAGTCTGATTTAACCGTTTTGAAATGTTAACGCTGGAACAATACTTTATGTGCAAGAAATAAAAAATGCTGGCTTTACCTGAGGTCCGAGCAGTAGCTAGCTTTGAAGCCAGACTGAACATCATTTCACAAACTTTGGCACTACAAAGAAAAGGATATTAACAATAAATAACTGTGTTGTTTGATCTTTTCTTTTAATAATCAGAAGAGAAAGAATGCATTTCTTTTTACCTGTCTATTTCAGCAAACCCAGGTATGTAAGCTTCCAGCATTTCTGCAAAGACCTCCACATCAAAGTTCTCCTCAACGCTCTGCTGGGAGCCCAGGTCCTCCAAGACTCCGGTGATGTAAGACAGAAGAACTTCATCCAGTGTGCTGTATTGAATGGTAGATATAAACATATAGATTTTAGTAAATAATGTTTTAAGACTGGCCAGCCATGTTTAAACTACATTAAAATAATTTTGTCAATTCTCTTTAAGATTGACCAGTTCCACTCAGCATCCACAAAGTGGTCGAATTTAGATTGTGCGTGATATTAATGTAAGTTTAGAGCTGAAAAACTGATTTCTGAAGTGTGTTTAATACATTTAATTTCCAAGAAAATATGTGTATAGTTGTGAAATTAAATTAAATACAATAAGACACACGTGCACAGTTTCTATCATTGCTTGAAATAAAAAAAGATGATAGTTATCACATTTTAAAAAGGGGAACATTTCGTGAGAAGATAGGCCAAAAAGGAGAAACAGAAATCTGAAGATCCATCTGTATATTTTTGTAGCTATAGTGGAAGTGGGTCGCTACAAAGGTGCCCCAGTAGAGAAAAGACTGTGTTCTGTGTGTGATTTAAATTTGGTTGAAGATGAATTTCATTTTATGTTTTATTGTCCACTGTACAACGATTTAAGAATTATTTCAGCATAGTAACCCGGATTTGTTTTGGTTGGCAGAAGGTGATATGTTGAGTTGGTTATTTAGAAATGACATTTTTACTGTGGCAAGATATGTAGAAAAAGCATGGACATTGAGATTGAACACTCTGTATCCTAAGTAATGATTTTGCTCAGAGAATTGTTT
>JAVQJG010149517.1:0-12478 GCA_036024015.1 Craterocephalus amniculus
TGAGCACACATTCCAGAATTGACCATTTGCATAATTAACGGCCCTATAACTCCACATAACGCCTGACCTCCCACGCAGGGACGTCTCTAGCATTGAAAGACAGGGGGGCTTAGCCTTCATATTCTAATGTCTAATGTCAGACATGGCTACAATAGTGGGTTACTCGGAAATGTCAAAGAATGCCTTCTTTTTTGAGAGTAGCGAATCTGTCAATCACTTTGTTGTGTCTTTACTGCTTCACTGCATCATTTTCAATAGACATGATTGCAAGATTGGAAAATGTTCCTGTCACGTTCCCTTCACTATCTGTGGTAGCCTTTCTTTGGGGACATGGGCCTGGCTCTGTCAGCAGCCCGGACAGTGACTTAAGTTGAGTTCAAAATAAATTTAGCTCTTTTGCTATTGATTGTATAATTGAAGTAGGTAATGGATTTAATGCCTTAGCAACTACAAATTGTACACAAGTTTACTAATAAATCAAAAACAGTGTTCATTTCACTTACTCACCATCAGAGGCATTAATGGGCTAGGGGTGAGGGTCTGCTGCTGCTTCTGGCTCAAACTCAGACGAAGAAAGCGCTGCTGATTCTGCAGCAGCAGAATATAAGTGCTTATTGTCCATCCCCAGAAAATATTAAAGGTTGTTTTATGGAACACTGATGAAGAACGAACTTAGCTTTGTAATACACAAAATCTAAATTGCAAACACTAATGTAGGAGGGGAAAGTTATTTGATGTGCAAAAAACAAAAATATTTGAACATTTACTTATTTCTGTAGTTTTATACTATATATCCCATCAATAACTAAATTTAACAACAAATTTTACCACAATTGAACACATCACAATAACAGTTGACCATTGCCTAGTACTCATTACTGAGCAGAACTTGAACGCGTCATAATACAATGTAATGCAGCCTCGTACCCTCGTAATTTTACACATAACTGAGTGAATGCTTATGGACTGAATTCCTGCTGTTGTTGCAAGTTAGTTCATCACTTCCTCCAGTTTTCAGTCCTCACCAGACCTGCACAATTAAAAATCATCCATCTTATTCTGGCTGCCCTATGTGTGAAACGTACCAGCTAATGGGGCCCAGCCTCTGCGACCCATCTAAGGTTAGCGGCCGGTTACAGAGAATTAATGAACAGGAAATCGTTTCAACCCTCTGTAGCTTAACTCTCGCCATTCCTGGAGAAGAAATGTGAAATATTCTGGGCCCGTGCACTACTGCTCCTACTCCTGGCCTCCCTCTTGAGTCCTGTCTGGTGTCCAGTATTTTGTTTTTGGACGGGCAGTATCTTCCTCTTAAATGTGCGCGTGAGCGCCGCGCCACGCGAAGTGAATCGAGCAGCGACTGTAGGCAGGATGCGTTCATTCCCAGGATGAACGCTGACAGAATAAAAAGAAAACCTGACCAGAAGCATGCAGAAGTAATGCATTATCCACTCATACGGCAGACGGAGCACTGTGGAAAAAACAACATCTAAGCAGAGAAACTGAATTAATGCCTTTCCTGCTACCTCCACCAGTGAAATCATTCTTCGTTATATATACAACTCTCAAAATCAAGAAGCTGATCACAGAATCTAGATTCAGTCCCACGCTGACCTGGGCTGTGAAAACTAGATTACCTGTCAGTTCCTCATCTGTTTGGACCTTTCTTTTTTCTGGATGTCAGTGTTTAGACTATTCATCCAGGTGGGATGTGGACTCATTATAACTGATTTTAGTTCTTTGAGCCCATGTCAAGTAAAACTGTAAAACTCCATGTCCTAATTCAGACCTCTGTGTGACATCTTCCTCAGGCTTTTCTATCAGTTTTATGTTAAAGTGCTCAGAGTTCAGTATGAATGCATTCAGGCTGCTAGAATACCAATAACAAGGTTGTTTTTTTATTACCTTCACCAATACAGAGGTCATCTTTACAGCACAGTTTGTTTGTTTGTCTGTTTGTTAGCCACATAACTCAAACACAAATGATGGGTTTTGATGAAATCCTCAGAAAATCTCCAAAATAGATTAGAGTGATTAGATTTTGGGAGTGATCTGAATCGCCTCCTGGATATAGGATTTTTCAAAGGATTCCTTACAGGCGCTGGGCAAATGCAAACATCCAGGAACATCGTTGAATTTTGTCACATCCGAGTCTTTACTGGTGAAAATATAACTAGTTAAAAGTAACACCTTTTGATTTTAAAAAGCAAAAGTAGCAAAATAGCAAAAGTAGGGTGTTTATGCTGGAATGGACAAACTCATTTTTATTCTTACTTCCCATTTTAAGCAATAAACCTGTGCATCTCTTCTTATCAGACACAGGGAAATATTTAAAGTGCCAGTGTAAAACGCAACCTTAAGAGAAACAATTAAGAATTTCCTCAAACGTACCCGCTCAAATTGTGCAAAGATCGCAGAAGATATATGGTCTTTTCGTAGGATCCTGAGCCACATTTTGGTCCTCATTTATTAATCGATCGTGAGAATGAGCGCACATTTGTTCTTAAAAAATGACCGTAGCTACGATTGGACCAACGTGGGATTTATTAAACGTTTCGTACCAGACCAATCTCTGTATCAATAAGAGGCTCAATAACCAATAAATGCCACGGCTGAATTTCATAGTCATTTAAATGTTACGCCCATAGGTACGCCCTTAAATATTCACACTTCAGAGACCTCACCCAGTGAGGTGAAACCATGGAGAAGAGTGGTACTGCGAAGAAAAGAAAATTTCAGAGGTAGAAACCCTCAACTGTGAGTTTACAAATAATAAAGACGTGTTGTTTGGCCGCCTGAAAAGTGAAGAGTAAAAGGTGTTCACAAATCTGCAGTGTGGAAAGAGATCACGGAGGCAGTTAACAGCCACGGGTTGCGGACAAACTCCAGCTTAGGTATAAATAAAATTCAAGTAGCATAATATAATATATATATCCACAACTCTGCGGCTGTTAACTGTCTTCTTGATTACGTTTGTTTACACGTCTTCATCTCAACAGTAAATTCTTTACTTACACTGTCAGGTAAAGAAAAAGTGGTCAAAACTCGCCACATAAAAACGTTTCAGCACTGAGGTGCAGCAGCAGCAAGCTGGAGGAGACAGACAGATCCCAGCCCGACTCTCACCGTTACAGAGGAGATGGTAGCTGATTAATCGGGTCCGACTCCCTGCGCGGATCGCAGGCAGGAGAGACACAGATATATATATATATATGTATGTATATGTATACATCTTCCTCCTTATTTGGCATCCAGATGATTTTTGTTTGGTCTTTCTAAAATGCCTTTGCAGAACATGTATGTGAAGTTTTTGCTGTGCTGTTGTGACTCCAGTTACCAAGTCTATACAAACACGCACATATAACCCAGGATTGGTGCTCTGACAATGACTTCATCTGGAGCTATAAGTCCATCTTCCAGTCGACACAAGTTTGTGAACCAGGAGTGTTTTCCCATCATACAGACTTTCAGGCTTCTGTCTTTAAAGGGGGCATTGGCAGAATACAGAACATTGCACAACACAAAACTTTTCTATTTCCAGCCTTTTATGAAAAGCGATTTTTATCTCTCTGTGGGTTTCTTTCTTTCTTTCTCTTTTTTAATTTGTGATTTTACTTCTGTTTTTACTTCTTCTTCATGCTTCCTTTCCCCAGCTGTAATGTTTCTTATGTTTGAATGTAAAGCACCTTGAACTGTCATGTAGGCTACATAAGTGTGCTATACAAATAATATACAAATGCCTTGCCTTGAATCAGTCTGTTGTGTTTCATCTGTCTACCATGGAAAAGAAGGATGGGAGTTACTGCTGGAGCTCTGGACTAATCCATCCACAGTGCTGTGAACAGGAAGTCTCATCTGGGTTGGCTTGCCAACGATGCTTTCAAATCAGAGCACAAGACCTGGCCAGCATGCATTAACATGGCCAGAAACGCTAAGTTATTAACTCTACTGATAATCACATCCTTTCCATGAACTCTGGGAAATGAAACGTTCAAGTACATTCACTGATTTTAAAGTGATCAAAATATATGAATTGACACATTTTTAATGATACAGATTAAAACTTTACAAAACATGTTTTGTTCACAGTGATTGCTCTCTTTAGTTTTCACCTTAACAACACAATTAAATAAGACGCATGTCACGCTGCTCTAAAATAGGATAAAAACATCCAGAGCTGCATCAAAGAAGATGCTTCAAAAATGTATTTCACACACAAATACTGCTTTAACATACACGGCGCCTTTTTTCCAGCAAGCAGCCTCACAGCTGGGACAGAGGGCTAGCTGCTCGCCTCTCGGCTCTCTGATGCTAATCTACTTAGCCCTGGGGCTAATAATTGAAGTTTTTTAAATTCAGCCTTAATTTAGAGAGCAAAGGAAAGAAAACAACATGGAAATTTAAATTGCAAAGAAATGATTTTCTTTATTTCCACTGAGTCATTAATACAAAAGCATGTTTCCTTTGCATGCATGAATGAGTTAGCTTGTCAGGAGACAGACCTGAAGGTGATGAGCAGTTAGAGATTTAATATCAAACCTGTGGCTTGTGTTGTGTTTAAACCTGCTCCAAGGATTATTTTCAACAACCAACCTCTGAATAAAGACAGTGCAACCAAAAGGAAATAAAATGGTTTGAACGTGTTTTTACTATTACAGAAAAGCAGTAAGAGTTGGAATTAAAACTGGTATTGATGAGCCTGGGGATCTATGTTAGAGTCTCAAGTATTGATCAGCCTCCTTTATATTAGCTCTGCTGTTGGTAATGTGGAAAAGGGGGAAAAAACAAGCAACCAACTAACAAAACTGACATTAAACAATTGATTATCTTTAGCTAAGATGTATTTCCTGTCTGAGAGCTTCTTCTTTGATCCATTTCTGATCTAGAAGAATCGGTGATGTGACAGTGAAGGAGAAAATCGAAGCAAAAGACAAATCTAAATGACCATCTCAACATCTGTTTGAGCTGTGAGATAGTGAAAAATGTGAAGGAATTTAAATATGTGGGTGGGAATTTGCAGCCCACACTTAGTATTTCCAACTTTCCGCTGCTACAGGAACTCACTATCAACTGCAACTACAATATCTGTTTAAATGCAAAGATCATGTATCACATTAAGGAATATCATCTCATACCAAATCCCCTCTGATCACTTCACAGTTATATGCCTTAAAAGTTCTCGATGCACGCTTGGTACACAAAATCATAATGCTGTTCCCTTATCCTTAAAGATGCATAATCAGCCTCACTCTCAATTATTGAGCATCCACATGTAACAGTGAATGCAGTGTTCCAAAAAGAAGGTCTGCTTTCTCCCAATCAGCCTTGTCCAAAACAACAACCAAAGAATGGAGCTGACTCTTATGATTTCAGATTATTCCAGTTTAGACTGGATCACCAGCAAACAGCAGAGGTGGAAAGAGAGCTGAAAATTTGTACTCAAGTACAAGTACTGTGACATTGCTTAAATTGTACCCAATTACAAGTAAAAGTACTGGTCTTAAAGAATACTTAAGGAAAAGTACAAAGTACTCTTCTCATTACTTTTTTACTGATAGATGTTTTATTGTGTACAGGCCTTTGATTCAGTTCAACTGTATAAAACATCTATGTTCAAAGCACAGATGTATACAACAATTGCACAAATGAAAATGTTTTGATAAATAAATTACATAATAATGAATAAATTGTGAATAGGCAGGTAAGTGTCATACTAGCCTTTCTGTCACACTTAACTTTCTGAACCTTTTGTTGGTTTTCTAAGTTTACCGAGTCTATTATTCTGTTTTCATTACGATTAAAGTGTGGTGTATGGAAAGTGCAAATTATGGGTGTACTCAGTAGCGATTTGTGCTTTTAAAAGAAGCGAAGAAGTTTATATGAAATAAATTGTTCTCAAGTATGAATAAAATTACACACTTTAAAAAAACTCATAAAAGTACAAGTACCCAAAAAGTGTCCTTAATTACAGTAACTTGAGTAGTTGTAATCCGTTACTTCCACCTCTGGCAACCAGTCATGTCTGCACCATCAGAGCTGTTGACTTTCTATCTACAGTACCTGTGATAGAATCAGCTGTTTACTTTCAATAAGATATTTGATCTTGAACTGTTGAACTATTAGTATTATATTTTATTGTGTTTATACTTGCACTAGGTTAACAGTTTTTATTTTTATTTGCTTCCGTATTGCAGATGGGAATTAGGATAATGCTAACAGGTGCAGCTATCTTTTTATTTTCTGTGAGTAACCAATAACTGCATGATCCAAAAGAAAAGTATTAACAGTAACCTTATAAGAATTAAATATATTGATTCTGAGAAAGACAAACATCCTTTTTACTTTTTTGGTTGTTTTTTATTTGATCTTTTTTACTAGAACCAGAATAAAAGAAAATAATTAGAAAAGTCCAGAAGAGCCTGCTTGTGCTGAAGATGGTAGCATATCTCATCTGAAATGAACAACTAGCCTCTGCTGCTGTTTTCTATATTTTGACCAACTCATGACTGAGACTAGGTTATTCTAAAATTAATTTATCCTTGTTTAATTTTTATATTCATTTTGCTGTGTAGTTTGAATCTATAACTTTCTCCTTACAATAATATTTTCACATCAGTTAAATAACCCAGCAGATAAAAATGTTGAGAGTTGGCTTCATCTATACCACTGTAAGAACCTTCTGAGGTCATTTTCTGCCTCTCATCAGCTATTTTGTTCAACTGTGAAACATGCAGAAGCACAAAGCATTTCCTTTTAAGAACACCTTGTCAAGACTTGCGTAGCTTCTAATCGTTTTAGTAGGAAAGACTGGAAATGTGAGATTCTGTCTGCTCATTTGTAGGAAGAGGACATGTCCCATCCTTGCAGAACTGCTGACACAGATCTCCAGAATAGCTGATTTCTAATTGGGGAATAACAAGCAGATTAGTAGGTCAGCTAAACAGCCTCTAGGCCAGCCGGCAGAGCCTCAGAGTCAGGTCCTGGTCTTGAGACCTAAAATGGAAATGAATTAGAAACTGCTACAGTCGGCTTCGATGAGCAAATGTTTCAGCTGGCAAACGTGTCGAACCAAATTAACAATGAGACGTAACAGCTAGGTTCAAACATGTCAAGCAAACCAGCCCTGCATATCAGTGGCGTAACATTACCACAGAGCTTGACCATAAGGACAAAGAATGGAGCCAACAGAGTCATAGAAAGTGTTAGGAGACTTTATGCTTTTTAAATGGTCCACTCATCATGTTGATGAGTGGACCATCTCATTGGCTCTGTCACAGCCTCACATCTATGTTCTGCAGAAATATAAAAAAACTACACAGGTTCTTAGAATTCTGTGTTATTTGATGGTCTTATTTTCCCATGAAATGTGACCATATGTGAGCCCAAAGAGTTGAGACCTTGCTCCATTTGTGTTTCTATCACGCAGCTCTGCTCCAGGGTCTGAGACCAGCTGCTTTCCGCCTGCCAGCAAATTACACCTGAAATTGGTCCTGTGGTCTGAGTGGCATATAAGCCACATCACAGGTATGAAAGTAAATGAAAAGAGCTTCAAAACAGCTCCTCCAGCACACGTGAATTGCTTGGAACCCAGAAAATGTCAACAAGTCATATGGTTTTGGGTCTGAGGCAATAAAACAATCCAAAAGGAAGCAGATCTAGTTTCTCTTTTTTCAACTTTCTCTTCTTTTGGTTTGAATGTGCTTGTCCTGAATGGAACGTTTTCAGTTTGACTGGTCTGCACAAAATATGCGTTGAAAAGAACTGTGAGCTGGAACTGAAATGAACTTCAGGGAAATCTAGCATTTCCCTCTTTCTTTGTCTCTGGAGTTTATAATCATGAAATGAGCAAAAGATATGTCCTGCTTAGTCAAACCCGAGCCTCGGTTTCAGGCTGGAAACCTGGCCATGCATCAATGCCAAATGCTTGAGGAAACATACATTTAGTGGTTGGTCTTTGGAGATGGGCCAGAGCTGTTGGCTGTGTTGCTACTCTGTCCTTCCAATTTCAGGCCTGCAGCATGTTGAAGCTGTGGATGATTCTTGCTCTTATCAGTCCTTACTTCAACAGTTGTGGTAAATAGCCTCAGATTTAACATGCACTTCAGGTCCCTTGCTTCTGAAATTGAATTAATACAGAAACCATTACATCAGAGGCTACATTAATGCCAAAATCTTATTTTCATGGAGCACAGTACTCAGGGGCATTATATACCCAAAAGGAATAGTGATATTCAAATACAAATCAGCCACACATTTTTTGTCTTGATGTGAAATTTTAATTTCCATCATTTACTTTCAGATACTGAAAACATTATCTTAGGTCGTCTATGATTGGACAACTGAACAAGCCCACATGCTGCCATCTGACCCTGGTAAGAACTGCCCGTACACTAATGATGACTGCAACTGTATATGTCTGTATGTATATATGTATATATACTTAGTCCATTTATATTTTTTACTGGTCCAGTGGACCAGTCCAGTGGACACAGAATCGCTCTTTATTTAGGTATTTGCTCACATCTTAACCCAGACTCTACAAGCTTTAAACATTCTGAACTCATGAAGTCGAAGCGCGTTAACAAACAGCCACTTATGAAAGACTCAGTGAACACTGGTTTCCATTTGGACTTGTGTTTTTTATCCACCTGCTAAAACTCCCTGTAATCACTCTCCCTTTAGCTTGGCTTTGGTTTCCACCAACTCATCCGAAAAAGCTTCAACAGCTTAATTCTCATGCTCATAAGCTCATTACCTCTGTATTGAGCTATCTGCTCAGTGGTGGGTAGTGTAAACTAGCTGTCCCTTTAAAGGAAAAAGACAGAATTTTGAGTTGCATTTAATAGATAATCAACTCCTCCCTTTTCCAGTTTTAAATGAAGCAGCCTTAAATCTGAATAGACAAAGAAAACTATCAAAACCAAGAATTCTTTGTTGTACCTGTTAAGTTCAGAGTCCAGGCCTGTTAAGGAGCCATTCAGTGTCTGGGGAAATGGATGAATAAGGATCCTGGTAGTAAAAGGTGATAGAGAATCCAAATCATCATTTTCATTTTTTTGATGATGGTTCAGAGTCTCCCTGCTGTTGAGAAAACACACGAAGTGCCAGGCAGCGTCATATTCTCCTTTTCCGGTATTTCCCCTTTTTTTAAATTGCAGCCAGAAAACAGGCCGATGTGTGTTTGACTGTAATGTGACGTCACATGAGCAGCCCCTCCCGCACAGACACAAACCACTCACCCACTTTCAAACACGCCTCCTTCGAAATGTGTTAGAGGTGCATTAGAGGCGTGCGATACTTTGGATTCCTCGTCAATGTAGAGCAGATGGGATCGTTCAGGTAGGAAGTCTGTCAATGAAAAACAAAATGGATCCGGTTGATTTCAACAATAAAACACTTCCGGCTATTTTACTTTTACTTTGAAACATCCAGTTCCCCACTGTGTTCTCCTGTAAATGTGGCGTAAGCTGAAGAACCATCTCACCCCCAGTTATAACTTTCAGCCCAGGTTTCTCTAAATAATGTCTTGATAGATAATGTAATGTTAGTGCGCTGTATGAATTATATTTATAGTGAAACAGGTCTTGTTGTCATCAGTGTTTTCGGATCTCTGATATCTGACTGATGTCACACAACAGCTGATTCGCCAGCAGAGTGGAATATGAAAATAAAATCTGACAGCAGCCGGTGCTGCAGCGGCATTTAGTGAGGTGATTAAATTAATAAAAATAGGCAGGGGGATTCTGGGGTAGTGGAAACCTGTGGTACTCCTAGAGAAATTGCAATTCTCCTGTGATGAATCCGAGCTGCGGCAAAATCGCTGCATTGGTGATATGAGAGGGTACCAGGTGTAAAGCGCTGCATGCTCGTGTGCGGTTTGTTTTGGCTGTGCCAGCGGTGTGCAAACCTCCTCCTCTGATTCTGGCTTGAACATATAAGGCTGGATCACTGGATACCCCATGGCTAATGATATTAGCATTGAAAGTGAAGGCAATAGCAGCCAGCCAATTACCGAGTGTAGTTCATAGTGATGACGGATGACGTCGACGTTTTACGTGCATTTCATAATGAGGTTGCCAGATAAGCTCAGAAACGACACCAAAAAGTGCAAAACAATGTGTTATTCACCAAACACACATGCAGAGCACTTTGGACAGCCTTTTAAGAAGGTTCTGAACCATTACAGACACAAACAATTTTTGTTTTGGCTACTTATCACATCACAGAACAAGAATTAATACCCTGTTCAACCATTCTCTGTCACCTTTAAAAATGCAGCTGAGAAGACAAATAAGGACAAACAGCAAAGCTGGAAATAAAGGAATGATTGTGCATCAGCAGAGCATTAACCTGTCAGTCAAAACCTTTACAGGTCTGTGAAGCTGAAAGTCAACCTTTCCACCCTGCACTGCTCATGCTTACTGGAGAGTACTCAACTCTTTCCATCATGGAGATCAACGAGTATTTAAACTCCGGCAGGAGGTTATGAGATGACAGAACTGCCGCAGCCAGCCAAGTTGCTGTGGTCCTCTGTAAGGAAATGCTCGAGGCATGCCCTTGGGAAGGGCTCTTAAAAACAAAGAGTTCAAATATGCAGCTTTATAATTGGAATATTAGATAAACTCAAAGAAATGTGAGTTATGGCAATCACCTTGAAGCAGAAGCAATAAAACCTCCCCTCAGTGTTGGAGAATGAGGCATTAAGGGAGATGGAGGGAAGGCTGAAGGAGAAGGTAGGTGTGGTGATATATCTTCTGCCCTCCCCAACCCTTATATCCCACTGTGATTGGAGGCCCCGTGCAAATGATGAGGGAGGCAGCTGTGAAAGTGCAGAGGCCCCACAGGTTCACGGCAAAGTCAACACCATCCAATCCCTCTAAAACCTCACACCGCTCACCGCAGAGCAGCAGGCCAAAAAAAGACCAGTCTGCCTGCGTATGTGTTGTACTGTGTGCTTGGCTTGTGTTTCCCACCCCTCTGTGTGAATGTGCACGCTCACTGCTAATCCATGACTCTATGAGGCGTGTGTCCACATATGCTCTCACTTTACGATGGGCTGCCCAGTGGCTTGATATGCGAATGCACCTGTGGTATTCACTTCTCTCTGGGATGAATCTTAATCTCTTGACATCTCAAACACTGTAAGCTGATCTTTCCTTTGTGGATTTTCCCCGTGAATGGAGGGTTGGAGCGTAATTGACAACAGCTTGATTCTAAGCAGTAATGAATGTGAAATATCACTTCATCTTGCCCCAGTTCAGATTAGGACAAAACCCAATTTAAAGGATGACTGACAAGATTCCATCCCTCAGTTAAAGGAAAAATCCTTTAAACAGCCAAAACCAACAGTGTGAAAATGTATTTTCCAGTGATCTTTGATTCCCTCACCCCCCTTATGCCTGGACAGATGGGTGCTCCAGATATGGGCCAATTTCATTGGAAACATTGAAGTTTATGCAGATTTCAAAGACAGAAAGCTAGCTTTGGTCAACGTGAAACCAAAACAAGCTTTTTATTTTACTAAGACCTGTTCATCCTGCCGTATATTATGGTTGGGTGGAATCATAGGTGTTCTGGAGCTCATCAGGACTACATTAGCAGCTTCACAAGTGTGACAGTGTGAGGGTCTTGTCCCTATACCTCCGACTGATCATGCGCCCTGGCCACTTAGCCACAGGAATATCCCTTTGGCTGAGTGGTCAGGGCACATGGCTATCACCTGGGAGGTTGTCCAGGCCCTCCTTCGTCCTGCCACACAAGGTGAACTGCAGTTTCCGATTCTGGATTTTCAGCACCACCAACATGGTTCAGTTTTGACTGAGTCTGATTACCGTGGAAAGCTAACCTGCTGTTTAATGCATAAAGATCTTCATTAGTGATGGGAATCATTAGGAACACATTTCCAGTTCCATTATCGATATGACTTAAAGGAGAATTTCACTGTTTTTAACCTCTGGTCTGTTTCCATCTATCCTTTCATACATATGAGTGATGGAGAAAGGAATTTTCATTTAGTATTAGTAAGTATTGGGTGCTTCCCCCACATCTAAGTTCGCCCTAAAAATGTGCTTTTTTTCCACTCTGAAGTGTTCTGACAGTCTCAACGAGTGTCCAACAACGTACCAGAGAGAAGAAACGAACAAAAGTATCTGTATTACCTGGCGATTGCTATGTTTATGTGTCTGTGTCCAAATCTCACACAATAACTCACAGGATTATGCGGAATTAACGAATAACTCACGTCAAAACACTGCTGCGAGATTTGGACACAGACACCAAAACTACTATTGTCATCTGTCAGTCGCTTTTATCTAAAGCGACTTACATTTGAGAGAACAACACAAGCAAGAAATCAAAGAGTAGGATGCAGAATGAACAGGTGGATTGGCGGACTTTGATGCAGTTATGTCAAGTGCTAAGCTTTTTTTTTGTTTAGTTTCTTTGACATAGAAACTGTCATCAAATTTACACATTTTTC
>JAVQJG010149523.1:0-30090 GCA_036024015.1 Craterocephalus amniculus
GTCCATGTGGGAATTCATTTCAATAGAATTTCTCATGAATGTGGCTAATTCTGTTTCGGACCGCAGTGCCTGGAGGAGCTCGATCTCAGTATGAATCCGCTGGGTGACGGTGTGTCCGAGTGTCTGTCCTGTCTGCTGTCCTGCTGCCCGCTGCTCGCCAAGCTGTCCCTGCAGGCCTGTGGTTTCATAGCTCGTCTCCTGCAGCAGCATCGCTTGCAGCCAGTCTGTAAAAGTGGTGGTGCGCTCTTGGACTGGTCGTGACCGTTCTGAGTGGACGCGACCAGTCCTGGAGTGGTCGTGCCACGTATTCAGACGCTTCAACCACTCAGACCAGTCCAGAACTGGGTGTGACTGGTTCGAGTGGTGGACTGGTCACTCCTGACGTAGATGAGTCGGTCTGATGATGTTGTCTCACAGTGCCTTTGCGACCAGCAGTGGAGGCAACTCCAAGCCGGAGTGGACACGACCACTCTGAGAGAACGCAACCTGCAGTCCCAGAGTAATTTATTTTATAAAGCATTATTTATAAAGCATGTGCATTCATCATTAGCAAAGCAGTGGAAGCATTTAATAAAGTTCTGAAGGTGGTTGAAGCGTCTGCAGACGTGGTAGCAAAGACGCGACTGCTCCAGGACTGGTCGCGTCCACTTCGGAACTGGTCACGTCCACTCAGAACAGTCACGACCAGTCCCAGAGCGCACCCCCACTGTCACAGACTGGCAGCAGTCTGTGAAAGTGGTGGTGCGCTCTGGAAACAATAAAAGAAACATCAAAACTTGTGTCCGGAACAATTCAGTGTGGAGATGTGAAGTGGTAACAAAGCATTTGTTTTTCAAACTCAAAGGTACAGGCCGCCTGAAATCAGTGTCCCTTTCCCACAATGCACTTGGCTCCAGGTTTGAGATGGTTTTGAAGCCCCTCCACTGTCTCACACATCTGGATGGAGCTGGTTCAGGATCTCCGTCTTTGCTCTCAGGGCCTGAATAAGCTGGACCAACAGGCTTTAAAGCAGAGCTGGGATGAGACACGACCACAAGGACACTTCCTGGACCGCAACGCCAAGTGTCTCCTCACTGCTGCTGCCTCCTCGGTCTGAGCCAAGCTTTACTGGTGATGCCAAAAATGTGGTATTCCTGCATCTTCACTTTACCAGCGACTGGATTTGAGCTAATTTTTCAATCAAGGTGACTTTCATTTAAATATCTGTGAGATGAAAAGTGAGAGAAAAATGTAGAAGTATGGCTTTCACATAAACTTTACCTTATTTATGTGTTTTTGTGCAGAAAGACACCTTTTTTTGGTTCCCAGCTCACGTTATAATTGGGTGACCTGTATTAGACAGAATAATTAAAGATGAAAATCTACTAATCTGTTTTATGTTTATATGTTTTTTTCATTTAATATCCCACTGAATAAAATGAGCTTCAATAAGTAATGTGCTAATTTCTACAAAGAAATAGATAAAGGGAGCTCTGCAGGGATGTCTGTAAGAGGATACACTCAGGTTAAGGAAGTTCAGTGTTTTCTTTTTGTCAAGTATTTTAAATATCAGTGTATCAGGAAAATCAGGAAGAAATATCAGAAATAATTACTTATAAAAGACTAAGACTCAAATTATTATTATTTTCTTACCTTTAAATGTAATTCAAGGTTTACATTACCATAAAAAATGAAATAGTGTTGCAAGCTTCAAATTGAATCCTGGATTCAAACAAATATTTGGAGGAAATTACCTTGAAGTAACCCATTTATCTGAATATTAAGGACAGATGTCTGCAACCAATTTTGTGTTCACATACATTTAATCCTGTCCAGGATCGTCTTGTGGACAGAAATTTCCACTGGACACCTAAATAATGTCTTTATTTTGATTTGGTTATTGCCAAATTACATGTTAATGGTCCCTTACATTTGGTTTTGTTGGCAAACCTGGTTAGTTTATTTCAGATGATAAAAATATCTGATATGGATATCAGGTAAAAGAAAGCTTCACCAAAAGCCAGATCTGTATTTGAAAAAAAGTATGACTTTTTGCATGGAGGCAAGAACAAGAGTGATGTGTTTGAGGTTTTTTTATTTCTTTGTTCAACCAATAACATGACATCTGGGCTCACAATGCCATGTTTATACTTTTTCTTGGTTTGGAATGAATTGGGGATTTAATTTCATATGATTTTTGTTTATTTTTAAGAGGATATAAATGCTGATTTATATGATGTGAAATTTACCCTGCTTATGACTTTGCACTCATAACCACCAGATCATGTTCACACAATGCATCAACAAGACTTTGCTTCGGTGGTTGTCCCCATAACAACCACGAGATGTTTACCACCACCTCTGTCAGGAAATCATTTTCTAAAAGGACTTCTTAAGGGGTTGGTTCATTACCCTATTGTTTGTTGCTATCAAAAAATAAAGTTCAAAGTAAAAAAAGGTTAAAGTTCAACGTTCAAGGAGGGTTTGCAAGGAGTCCAAACAGAGTAATATTATTATCTAAGTTTTACCAAATGCAATGATCAGAGAATGGTAACATTTAAAGTTATACTAAAGCAAAAATCTAAGCTAGGCTTTTAACAAGAATGCCATGCCCACATTGTTTGACAACAGATTAGATACTGGTCTTATCTTGAAAGAAGCACAGCAGAAATAGTCTCTTGCACCAAAGGTGATCTTCCAAATGATTTAAACAGGAAACACAAAAGCAGTAAGCACTGTTCAGTCAGTGACCTGCATAATCATCCAAACACAAAAACAGTCAATTCTCTTCCACTTAGCTTGATCAATTAGTGAGATGACCTGCTTAATCATTCTGCAGATACATTTAAATTTTAATATGGCAATAGTTTAAAAATTCCTAACAACCTCACACACGTTTTGTTGGATCTGCTTCTGGATCATGCCCTCGATGTTGATTCCTATCAATGTTCATACTGCGTATTCAAAGGTTTATTAAGAGAGAAACAAAAAAAAGTGGCAACAAAAAAACTGTTTAAAATGTATTAAAAGAAACAGAGATGCATGGAGCCTTTCAGCTTTTTTAATGATAGCAACACAAATGCAGAGAAAAATTATACAAAAAAATACATTCAAAAAATACATTCTTAGATTACTTCTTTCTCAGAAATTCATTTATCTCATCGCTTGATCTGTCGTCGTTTGGATAGAAGAGCAGCTCCATCCACTCCTTTGGCCTAAAAAAACAGAAAAAAACACAGAGATTTTCTATAGCAACACTCCTCCGTGGTGGAATCAGGATCATTCATCACTTATATGAAGATGCAGGAATTAGGAAGTAAAAGGCAAAGTATATTAAAAAATAAGCGGGTGCAACTGAAGCATTTTAGATGAATCATTTCCAGAATGGCTCAGATCAGCCCTACGCTGTGATGTTAACTCACTTGCAGGCTCCCGTATTAACGCAGATTGTTCTCACATCATCCGTGGTGGAGAGCTCCTCCACAAGCTCCTCCAGATGCTTCTTCACAAATTTGCTGCACATAGATTTCAGGAATCCTATTTCATTGCAGACAGCATGTAGCTTTGCCTTCACCTTCTACGAAACAAGAACATCACAGCTTCATTCACAATGATCTGATTTGATTACAATAGTTCACTGATGCCATTCTTTTTAAATAGTTCACCTCTGCAGTTGCGTTCTTGCCAATGATTTTCTTCACCTTGTTTAAAGCCCACTCGCACCCCCAGCAAATTCCTGGAAGCTGGAAATCAAAGTGAGACAACTTAAGCCAACCAATGAGTCCTAAAGATAACAACTGTTATCAAAACATTTAAGCTTGTCAAAGTTGAATCATCTGAGGCCTTTAAACTTATTTAGTTTGGAATGAGCTTTTAACTGAGGTGAAATGACGATCTATGGCAGCATTTTCATCCATCCTCCATCAAAAACTGTTTAAGAAAGCAAAAAGTAAACCCTGAAAACGTGCCCACTGCAATAAGGTTCACGCTCCTCTCATCTCTTATGCCCTTATGTGAAAAATCATGTGAAATGTGATAAAAATGAAAATATGAAATTCGGCAAAATTTAAACTTTGCTTTTTACTTTAACGAGGAAAATTCAACAAGTCTGCCGTAAAACTTTAGACACAAAATTACATTTCACAGGAGTCAATTCCTATGATCAGCACAGGACTCTTAACAACAATCCAGGTATTTGTATTTGAATGTTGTATTTTAACTACCCTTCCAGTTTGTATTTGAGGCAGAATTCCTTTGCTTAGGATAAAGTTTCAGAAAACTTCAGATTTGACTGCAGATTTAAATCTGAGCTCAGTGGGGGAGGGCTCAGGCTCATGATTAAAGTTCAAGAAACTAGCTGCACAGTTGGCAACTTTCTTTATCATAATGTATGTTGTCATCTAATATTCAAAAACCTAGTATAACTTCAACTTCTTAAATCAGTCACATTACCCCGCCAGCCTCCACAGAGACATCCACTTGCTCCTCATCATCAATGCTGACCTGAACACTTCTGCCTTGGATCACCCAGACTGTGAAGAGACAAAATTTAACGATAAGGTTTAGTCAAAGTCATATGAACAAGTAAGGTTGCATTGAAAAGTGTCTGGAAGACTGCAGCCACACCTGAACATGTAACCAGGATGCAGAGAAGAAGAAGGGAGCGGGTTTCCATCTCTGGCAGTGAGTGTGGGTCTCCAAGTGTGAGTGCATGTAGTGATGACAGAGCTTTATGCATCGCAGACTGGCGTGGGTTGGGGGGTGGGGGGGGTCTCAACAGCTCTCCTATGTGCAGCACCCAGTCTTCCTTTCCTCTCTACAACCCCTTATCACCGCCCCTGGACTGAATCACACTCATTGCTGTGAAAGGAAATGATGGGCTGCTTTGTGGTCATGAAGTGTCAAAAAACAGCGCATCACACTTCATCAAATGTGCGAAGAATATTTGCTCCTTACTCCCCTCCCTGTACAGATGAACATTTATTTCTAATGTCTGCCAAACATAGTTTAATGAGCAGTGCTGCTGCTTTAAACTTTAGCAGTTTATGTGCTGCAAGTTAAAAATTGATCTGAAAGGAGCTTTAATTATTTGCTCCAGTTCTTCACACCGGGGTGTGCTGATAAGTCAGTCAGAGTAAGTTGCTGCTGATGCAGATGTTTTAAAAGAGACAAGATCAATATGAACAGCTATATGAGAAATATTAACACAAGTCTACTAAAAGCACATACAGCTGAGATCTCATTGGAAATCCCCCAAATAAAGGTTGTACCATTAGTCAGCAATCATGTTTTGTAGGGAATAGCATTTCAGTTGTGAACAGGAAGAGACTGGACAGACTGATCAGGAGGGGAAAGATGGTCATTGCTAAGCTGTGGACCATTTTGGAGAACATGCCTTGAAAATAGGAGGACTTCAATTCAATACTCAATAGTAAAATCGTGGCCCAAATTTTCAAAATGACCTACTCTATTATTTAGTTGGGGACTGCAAAACTAAGCCCATAAGTCATCAAACATTGCTTATAATGAATGCTTTTTATGCATATTTACCATTAACACAAATTTCAATTTCTGGATTTCTGGATGAAATCCTGAAATCAATCCTGAAATCAAATCATTAATGAAGAATTGCCTCTAAAGATAATCACAATTTGCTCAGTAACTTTTTTCCATATATTTCCACTAAAATGAGACAAACCACTCAAACTCAGTGATTTGATACAAGACAATTCCATGCATACCTACACAGCTTATATAAATAAAACAGATCCTGAAGGTGTTATTGTGAGGATGATGTACATAGATGAAATGAAAAATACTTTATTTATACAAGAGAGAAATTGCAGTCATATGAAGGATATAAAATAAAGGAATGCAATCAAAATTACAGTTAAAGCATTATCAACACTTCAGTGTTTGTATGAAAGAGAGTATTATTTGTACCCTCTGTACATAGTTGTTGTCTTTTTGCAGAGTTTCAGTCGAGCATAGACAGTTGCAGTTGTACGTGCTGTTATGGCATCTATAATTTTATCGCCATTGATTTTACTGATCTTTCTGCAGGCCATCTTGATGATGCTTTGCAGGTCATTGCAAGCTTTGCTCAGCAACTCCCTGATTTTTTCCTACAAGAAAAAAATAAATGTCACAAAAAATCCAAACACACTTTTCATTCATGGATTAAGAGATGGTTTTCATTGTGAAAACACAGAAATATCGTCATGTTGTAGAATATTTCTAAAGTATTTTACAGACTGAATATTCCAAACTTCATAACCAATAAGCTGGACAAACCTGTTGGGCTAAAATGGACAAATCAAAAGAATCTGATATTGGATTTAAATGCCTGTTCATTAATTTGATTAAATAAATAAATCATAAATCATAAAATGCCCAACTTAATTTATATATTATGTATATTATATGTTTATATGTATGTATATTATATTATATGTTTATCACCTTTGATGATTCATTTTCAACTTTTTTCTTCAGCCATGACACAACAGATTTGCAGGCACTACAGGAACCTGGAAAAGCTCCACTCTGCAAAATCTAAAGGAAAACTTCAGCTGATAACTGGTTTACTTTTTAAACATTAAAGTTTTTCATGCTTTTATTTTGATGCACATTTGAACTCATGCACAGATGACTCAGTCTGCTTTATCAAGTTATTCTTTCCTATTAACTAACTATTCTCACCTCGCCATTGTGGACTCCTCTCTTCCCTTAACAAAAAGGTTTTAGCTGCAGTGGAAACCTCCTCCTCCGTTTGGTCCTCCTGGTATTTCCATGACTCAACAGCAGCTAATGTGCCAGTACGGATTTAAAAAGTACATAAACTGTCAGAAAGATAGATGGAAGTATAAAAGTTGTAGAATAAAAGAGAATAAATGGAACAGATGGGTTAAAATTGGATTCTTTCTTACTTGTGGAGAGCAGAAAATAGATAAAGATGATGGCGTGCCTCATGGCCATTGTCGTTGTTTCACCTGGACTGTTCTGAACCACTGCTTCTGTGACTTTTATACTGTTGTATGGCTCGGCCAGTTTGCCTCTGAGCTGCAGAGATCAGCACTTCATTTACCACAAATGTGATGTTGCTTAAAAAAGTGAAACATTGCATTTTTTTATTCTGCAGAGTAAAGGGCTTTCTTTTGTAAACTTAAACACAACTGTGCATTCGTTTTTTGTTTGTTTGTTTTTTAGTTTCCACCAAAAGATCAGTATAATTAACAATTAAGAGAAAGATCTTTATGATGACTGCTGGGTTAATCTATAATAAAGGAGGTTTTGAATGTGTCAAACATACTCTCTGATGTCTATCTTTACTACATGTCTTAGAATTGTGACTAAAGGTTATTAAAACCTTTTTTTAAAGATACAAACAGCCTTAGCGACTATTTTTCTAGTTATTTGAAGTAATAAGATTAATAAAGGACCACAGCTGACTCCTTTGCTCATAAGCTGTGCTATAATTGCAATTGTGCACCATGTTGAACTACACTGTCACAGCCGTACTGTAAAGTGTTTTCTGCATGAGGTTTTTGTTATTGTAAACTTGACTCAATTTTCTTTATTAAGTAGCTTCTGAGGAAGAAGTAGTCTGACCCTTTGGTTTCATCTGTCCAAAATTCATTTTTCCAAAAGCTTCATGGATGCTTTCTCCTAGCAGGCCTTCTTCAAAAACAAACTTTTTGGGTATTTTTCTAACTGTACAGCAAACTGACAAAGTGAGGCCTTAAGGATGTGAGATGTTATCTTATTGTTTTTGTGCAGTTTCTTTATTCATTCATGCTGGGTTTGGTCACTTGCCACTTGCTGGGAAGTTGTCTTACATATATGTACTGTGACTGAGAAATACTATTGTCTTCATCAGCTCTTTTTCTCAGCAGTCTAATGATGACTTCATTATATTTTGTTGCGATAATGCCAAAGATGTTTTTATAACCAAACAATCATTTCTGAGAATCATAATCTCGCCGGGAAACCATCACAACAGTGAGCAAGTCTCTGGTATACAACCCACATGTTTTTGTTATTGTAATATGTGAAAAGCAATGGTGTGTGGTGGACATGGTGGTCTGTCATGACACGTATGCATCAATATCTATGTATCATCACTTTATTGCTTCCTCTGAATAAATAAGCTGAAACTGGAATTGACATTTGGGGTGGGAGGCTTAACTTACTTTAAACTTTACTTCAGATTAACTTCAGCTTGATGACAAGAAATGCTTTAAAATATGGCAAGGATAGTTTAGACTTTACAGTAATAACTCGGTGTAATGTGTTAATATAATTTGAAATTAGTTGCATCAGATGAAAGTGTACCTTCTTTTTATTTATGTGACATTATGTCAAGCGTTTCAACCTTTTCTGCAGATACTCTGACTAAATTTTACTTAGGGTGTCATCCTGGACATGTCACTGTTAAAAAGAAGATCTGTACAAGAGACATTGAACTGCTAGCTTCTTGCATCGGACCTGAACAAGCCTCTCACTGAAGATCATTCCTTCCAGCAGCTTAAGAGAACTTCAAAACTGAATTTCCCTCTGGGATCAATAAAGTATTTTTTCATTTCATTTCAAGTACCTAATCGCGATCCCATGTTGGTCCAGAATATAATTTGATGGATGCTTACAACTATGTCATAAAAGGTCACGTTCAAATAACAACATACATCAACTTACATCCCCATCTTTGTTTGCTGTGGTCGGAAATTCAGATTGCTCATTTCTACAGTGTTTTTACACACTTTTTTCTGTTTTGGCCTCCAGTTGCAGCAGTGACATCACTGATGACGTAGCTTATGAAAGGTTCTATATAATATCTATTTAATGGGCCTTTGAATCCACAATATTTATCCATCTTGTAGGATAAAGTGTAGTCTAGTCTTTTTCTCATTGTTGCAGTCACAGCATTGTCCCCAGTTCTGGCCAACAGGATGGTAAACATTTATCACCATGCATCCTGTTGTTTTTGGAAAAAAAAAATTCTGAAGTGAGCGGAAATTCAAAGTTCCTAGTGGCACTAATCTATGTATTTATATATGAATTACAAACTTAAACACAATTAAGACTGCTTATACAAAGTGTTTTTGTCATTACTGGGTCAGATGCTAGCTCACAGAATGCATCTTTTATGAAAACAATTTAAGATTTAATTGTTTACAAAACCGAGTTTTCTCAGCATTTTATAAAAAGCCCCAAATCCCAGCCTCACAATGGCTCCAGATAAAAGGTCAATGAAAAAGATTACTAAAAGAAAATCCCACCCAGAATATCCTAAATGTGCATGCATTGTGTTCATTGTTTTCGGGATCTTGCTGTACAAATAAACTTGCCTTGCCTTGCCTTATTCAAATGTTTGAATGCTGAAAAACATTTTTTATGCCTCATGTTTCCTGTTAACAAGCTGGCAACGATTAAAATAAACACTCCAGTGCTGCACTTGCTTGCAAAATGTGAAGTGAAATATTGAGAATGACAGCCAAACAGTCTAAGTGTTAAATAACATGCAGGTCATTGCAAAAGTTTGTCTTTTTGTTGTATGTCTTGCTGTATCTCTTGGTATCTGTGGGTTTGATAACCTGTGTACAGGGCTAAATTAAGCCGTTTTGTCTCTTTTGTTTTCAGTCCAGATCATTTAGCTTGTATCAGTGCAGCTGATGGGATGATCAACGATATGCGCTGTACAGTTCAGAGTGTGAGTTGTTTTCCTTTTCAGGAGACTGAAGGTAATGCAATCACATTTGAAATGGGACTCATGCGGCTCTGAGGCCTGCTAAACAACACATCTATGTGAATACATGTGGCATTGATCAGTGTCAGCAACCTTTAAGATCTCAGCGGAGGAAGAGGAGGGAAGGTCTCTGTCAATCATCTCTGCAATGTGAATAGTCAGCTACGGGCATTTTTCCTTGGCAGCAGTTTATACTCTCTTGGAGACATGAGACATAAAACATGAGGAGAAATTCACGTTTTTAGTCTACTGCATGACGGTAAAATACATTTTAACTCATTTATTTCAAATCAGTGTTAAGATCTATTTATCTGACTGATATGGGTCTGATACGGATAAAGTTTTAGGGGTTATAGAACCTCAGAATGAGAATTTACTCTAAGTATTTATGCCTCTGACAGGGCATCAGAGGTTTTATTATAGCATGTTGACATTTTGGGAAGTAGGCAGTGCATATATATATCTACCATTCATTACCACGTGACAAGTCAAAATGAATATAGTGCAGTCTTCTGCTTCCTGGCATCCATAGGGGGCAGAAGACAAGTTTCACATTGTATTCTGCAGAGTTTTGGGCAAATTTTTACCATAAAGTGATGCAAAATGTCTCAGAGAAATATGTATCAAAAACGATACATTTGGCTTTATAGGGTTAAAGAGATAATAGTTGTTCAGAACAATCTACGTGGGAAGGACAGTAGTAAAGCTTACATGCAGGGTTAACAGAGGATCCATTAGTAGTGCACCAGCACAAACTGGCTTCTTTCGTCTTCAAAACATCTTTTAAACTGCTATCCCGAATTTGTGAGTCGGTCTTTCTTTAGGCTTTTTGTTTACAAACCTTGATGACGTCATGGTAACACTGTAAGGGTGATGTTATTCACTCACACTCTGAACAAGCTCAGTACAGCTAACTCCGCAGAGACATAACTTACCTTAACACAGGTCTCTATTTTAGCTCTTCAGCTGCTGTTTCACTGCTAGTGGCACAAGTTTTCTGTTGCCATGGCACCCAGCTGGGTATTCATGCTCTGTATGACAATGGGTGTAATGTCGGATTACAAGAACACAGAGGTCCGTTCCCCCTGGAGAGAAGACGGTTACACCAGTGATCCTCTCTGACGGTCACGCCTGCTAATGTCAGACTCAATAAACACTAATCCTCGTTTGGTTCCGTCCTGCCATTCCCAAACCTTTTCCCACAAATAAACTGCTGCAGGTGCTTGCTTTAGTTTTTTTCTGAGTCCTCATTTGCCTGCGTTGCAGTCTTCATATTGAAATTATGTTTTTATTTCAACCATTTAGTGTTTTTAGTGCAGATATTATTCAGCAGGATGTCTCTTTTCAAACCAGGCTAATATCCTGGAAAAACGGAGCAGTAGTTTATTGACGCCCCGCAGTGAAGTCGTTTCTTTTCCTCTGACCCTATCACATTCTTGCTGACCTTATGTCTGTTGACAGTCATTATGAATGGTTGCTCTGAGAACAGCCTGCCATGCATAGGAAGTTAATAACAATGATGGGGAGCTAAGTCAGCAGCATTAATTCACCGCTGGGGCAGATTGCAATTGAGATTTCCGTCTCAGTCAGTTTAATGCCTTGTCTTAGCTGAGGGGACACAGATGTTTTTCTTCTTCTTTTACAATTCCTCAGGATATTATAAAGATATACTCCTGTCTGTGAGCTTTAAGAGCTTTAAGCAAGCTCAGGGAGCTTTTTTTAATTTACTGAATGGGCTTGACAAATCTTTGGAATACTTTCTGTACTATATGGGTAGTTGATCAGTTGTTGCTGCATTATGATTATGATGGGGAATAAAATGTGTTATAACTCAATGGGATATTTAGGGGAAAAAAAGAAATTAAATCACTGTTTGGTTCTAACTCTAACATTTAAAAAAGTTTAAGTTACCCCCTGCTAAAGGTCTATTTTTTAATTAAACCATTGTCTATTAGGTCTTTGTGTTACTAAGCATATGGTGAGCAAAATCAGCCACCAGGGGCCGGGCAGAAGATTTCTGCTTTGAATCTCATGACCACCATTTTCTCTTTTTATGAATTAATTCAAACTTTTTGCAAGGTGGGGCGGAACGGATCATTTAGACGTGTTGTGAGAAGCTGCTTACATGAGAATCTAATTAACTGTACTGGAGCAAGCTCAGTGAAAAGGGAGCAGACACAAGACCAAGCAAGGAGTCAAGGCTCTTTGCTGAGCCGGCTGCAGGAGCCTGGATCTGAGCAAGAAGCTAGCTTTACTAGCTGTCAGCTGATGAAGCAGGAGCTGAAGGTGCCCAAAGCTGTATCACTTGAGCGCTTGGCTCAGAACCGATGAGCTAGCTGAGCTAGCACCCGAATGTGCTTTAACTTCAAGCTGAGCTCTTAGCGGGGGGGATCATTTAGCTTCTTATTCATGTACTTTTTGGTTCAAACATTTAATGTTGAATAACTCAGATTTTAGAAGTGCTAAACAGACCATTGTGTAAACAGAGTTGGTATAAACTGTCACAGAGGACAGGGTTAACTCATGAGCACCAACCCCTTAAGACTGACAGTTTTTGCTTGGTTGAGGGGTTTTTTGCTGCAAAAACTTTGAGAAATTTCATTTTGAAGAACACAGGTAAATTGTTAAAGGATGTAGTAAGTACCAAAGTAGTACTTTAGTTTTATATATCCTCACATAATTGAATATTTCACCATCTAATTAAATCGATTACTGTATCAAGAAAAAAAAAATCTAACTACATTTCTTATAGATTATCCTTAGAGTGGATCTCAAGCATCATGCGTCTGCCCTCTGTCATGCCTTACAGTGAAGCAAATTTTATTTTGCTGTATATTTTCCCTGCCTTCGACATAAGTGGTTCAAGTGTGAGGGTTGTAAATGTTTAGTTTACATCAAGTGAAAGCAGGGCAGTGTTTTTGTTGAGCGCCCCAGGGGTTGATGGGAGAATCACTCACAGCCACTCAGACATGCCACCTGTTTAAGCTTAAGTCTGAAGCTGCACATTTATACACAAACTGTCATCGTCAGCAACATAAGTTGTCTGAATCGTCTCTTCATACGAAATGAGAAATACAGGGAGGAGAAAGTTCCTGTCAATAACAAGGAGAGGTTGAATGAATTTAAATATTTGTTCATATGGGACACTTTTACATTACATTACATTACTTTTACATTAACTTGTTTAAAGGATGAAAATTGTCTTCCAAACTGACTTTGTATTCTTCCCTTTATTCTTTTTTAATATAATCTCATCCACCCCCCCTATGCTTAATTTTGCACCTTTTATTAGTGTGGTGTTGCTGATTAACTAAAACCAATTTTCCAGTCCTGTGGGTACGGTTATGTACATGCCCTTGTGTCTGCTATTTATTGTTAGAAAGCTGTGGTGACCCAGTCCAGATGCAAATCATTTATCTGGTTTGTTTTGGTTCTTTCGCCTAACTCGCTCCCCGTTGGTCAGCTGTAGTGTTTGTGCTCTTTGGCTATGGAAAATTAGTTAAAAAAGCAGACATGTTAAAATATCAACATTGTTTCCTTTTTATATTATCACACAGGGATTAATAATGTGTTTCCCAATGGAGTGAAACCCACATTCTTATCTGAACCATAACCACATCAAAGATGGGCGCAACTCCAAACATCACTAATCTTAACCTGAGCTTAGCGATATCAACACTTTGGAATAACAAAAACTAACCATCCAAATGTCTATGTCTTTCCAAAACATGATTATTTCTGAAATGATTTGGAATTACAGTATTTTGTTCCACACCAAAACTATTGGCGGGATGCAAATCTTTACCTCTCTAATGGCAGGAAGTTGTACAGGTGCACTGTTTGATCACGTTTATTGGAAAATTGCCTTAAGTTTTCCCTTTTCAATATTTAGGAAAATGGATAATGGAAGTACTATTTGAGACCTCATAGTTCCTTCCACTTGCAGGGGGAAAAAAGGTGAAAAGACAGATCGCTGCCATGGTATTATTATGACCTCTTGTCTCTGACCTACATAAAATATTCACCCAATTAAAGACTTTCGTGTTCCCAGGCAGGAAATCAGCTATTCCATGTCAAACTTAACATTTATTCTTGGTGTCCTATCCCAATGACAGGCTTTGCCAAGAAAAACCCAGATTTTCCTGAGACAGTGTAACCGCTGCACGCTGCTTCAATTAGCTTGGTCAATGTGTGAAACTTGGGTCGATTGTTTAAGATGCTCAAATATGTTCCTTAAATGCCTGCTTAGAAGCTTTGTTGCTTCATTCTAAATGGCTCTTCATGTCAAAGAAAGACCATTGGTCGGAGGAGTCATGCAGAGTGGTGGGATTTTGATGTCTGCTGTACATATGCAGAATAACTTTCACTGTATTTTTACAGACAAATACTCCAAAGACTGTCTCAGTGCTGTTTCTGAGTCTCTCTGGCTCTCTTTAACGTGTTTAGGTAAGTGCCACTCCTAGACGTGTGGGGCTGTGTGATCCGGGGGCAGGATATCTGATCTGCCAAGCATGCAGACCTGTGGTCATTTCTGTGGGAGTAATGGAATTCTGTGGTCTGTCTCGGTACTGCTGGAATTTCAAAAGCAGTCAGGCATGGTTCATATAACTTCACATAAATAGACCACCACGGCCATGATTTAGAAGGTGGTCAGGAGAGGAATGTCGGCATCAGTTCTGAGTTGTTTTCACTGGCAGCACCAGTCAGAGACCTCCCCGACCTAGGTGTGTTTATACTCTCTGAAGCCGGCCCACCTGTTTCACTCATTCATCTGCTGATGTGTGTGTGTGTGTGTGTGTTTCTTTCAGGTGACCTGTCTCCGGTGCAGATGTCCCCTGTTCCTCAGTCCCAGTTCATTCCCTTGGCTGAGGTGCTGTGCTCGGTCATTTCTGACATGAACTCCTCCCAAATAACTGTCAGCCAGGAGGCGCTTGTTAATTATATGAGCAAAGCCCATCCAGGTAATCCAGGAAATATTCCCTCAGCTTGCTTGCTAAAGGAGTAGTTTTATGTCTTTTGTTCTGTTTTTTTAATGTATGACTGCAGCTGTTCAACAGTTCAAGAACACTGTTTTTGTTTTTCTGCTATTTAAAGTATTTTTTTATCTTATGACGTGTCAAATTTCTAAAACAGGTGTCGCCCTGGACTGCAAACATGATAGCTCAGTTAGTGGCACATATTGCCATATGTGCAGAGGGAGGTTTGGCATTATCTTGCTGAAATAAGTAAACCTTCCTTTAAAAAAAACACTGGTTTGGATGGCAGCATGCCAATGGTGCATCCAGACATGTGCAAGCTATCCATGCCATGTGCTGAATGCACCCCATACCTCAGGAATACCTCTTCTCTTTAGCCTTGACAACAAGTTATCTATGATTTACAAAAATCCTCTTTAAATTTTAAAAATGATTTCTTTACTTTATAGGAATGTTATTTTATCAGATTAAAAAAAAAAATCCTGTCACTGGTAATATTATTACCTTCTGTCTCTGAGTTAGGTAATACATTAAACCATTGTAGGGTATTAGAAGGGTAGGATATCAGATTGTTATTACAGTTGCTCAGTGTTAATCAGCAGTGTTGTAGAGAATTAACTTGCAATTATGAATGAATTAGTGAGTAGTGGTTATGGATGAAGGCTTTCGGAAGGGTTCCTGAGTCCATGCAGTGATTTGCACTACAGAAAGATGTCTACTACTACTACTACTACCGTCATTTAGCAGACGCTTTTATCCAACACAAGCATAAATTCAAGGAGTAGGATACAGTTTGAACTGTCTGTTTCCAAATACACTACAGTCTGAAGATCTCTGCTATTCTGCAGTTTTTATTTAGTTTTTTCCTAGTTTTGCCTGTAGTGCTTCTGTTACTGTGCCGTGTCGCTGGCACAAAATAAAAAAGAACAATCTTTGTATTACATTAAACCAAATATTTGGTTTAAAGCATTTGAAAGCATCACCTTGGTTTTCGTTTACTCAGTGGCAAACATGGCAAGAATTCAAGACTCACAACCCTCTCATCCTACCTGCCTGTTTGTAAAAAAAAAAAAGCTACTCCCATCAGCCGGCTGCATTAGCTCAAAAAGTAAATGAAAGTGAAGGAAAACAGTCTCCCTGGCTCTGTTTATACTTCATGAAAATCTAACACCTTTAAACTTTTCATCTCTACTTAACAAGACTGACATTGGCATATTTCCATTAAAGTATACAGAATTGGTCCCTTTTGTTGCCTTTTGTCCTTAACCCTCTTCAGTATTTCTGTGTTTCAGGGATAACCATTCCCACTCAGGACATCCTCTACAACGCACTTGGAACTCTTATAAAGGAGCGGAAGATTTACCATACAGGTGAAGGCTATTTCATCGTCACTCCTCAGACTTATTTCATCACCAACAACATGGTCCGAGAGAAGAACTGGTGGACCTCCAGCTCAGTAGACGACCCTCCTTTACCTCCTCCCATTACGTACCTTCTTAACAACGATGTCTGTGCTGAAAACACTCAAACGCTCCCTGTGGCCCACTGCAAGAGTTGCAGCTGTTTCAGCTCTCTTCAAACGTCCTCGAATGCTGCTGCCACGACAGAAATAGCCACTGTCCCCTCCTCTACTGTCCCAGACCAGCACTCTGTGTCTGTTTCTATGAGTGAATGTACAGGAAAAAGCTTAAAGTGGCCACGGCCGTCAGATCACAAACCCTCAGTACAGCATCAGTCCACCTCTACGGCGGCAGATTGTCAGGCAAGCGAGATGAGCAAAACAACCGCCACGACTAATGCCACCGGTCATAAAGAAAAAGACAACAAACCGGGGAGGAAGTTCGGCCTCAGCTTGTTCAGGAGGAATGCAGCCAAGAAGGAGAAGCCAAAGAAGGAATATGCATCATTTTCAGGCCAGTTTCCTCCAGAAGAGTGGCCGGTGAGAGATGAAGACGACTTGAACAACTTACCGCGGGATCTGGAGCATGCTATCATCAAACGCATCAACCCTGAACTGACTGTGGATAACTTAACGCGCCATACAGTCCTAATGAAGAAGCTGGAAGAGAGAAAGGAAAGGGGGATAGACAGGGTGTTAGAAGGGGGTCTAGATAAAGACGATAAGTTAGTAGACAAGGGAATGTCTACTGATATCCTAACGTTTTCTAAACACAGACATCACCACTCGTCTAGAGCAGTGGGAGGGAAAAGATCTTCTCAGAAGCTGTCTCGCAGCAGGAGGAGGGCCCATTCCTCCAGAGACAAGCAGAAGGAAAGGGAAAAAGAAAGGGTTAAAAGTAAGGCTCACATATATGCGGACAATTATCCAGAAGGGAATGATCTGATGACAACTCGGCTCAGGGTGGAAATCCCTGTTGATGCACCAGATCAAGTGAAAGAGGGTGGAACTGTTGAAGGAAAATCCCTTTATAAAAAGCGGATTGAAAACCCTTTCCAGACTCATCCAGTCAGAGAAGATGAGAACATTATTCCTACTTCCAGAGAACACAGAAGGCGAGAGGTGAAAGAAGGAAAGGCCTCTGGGCCAGGGAGGAAGGAAAGAACGAGTCAACGCTCCAAATCATGGGACCCACATCGGGCCAAAGTCATGGCAGCGGACGGAGAGAATGCGTTGAAACTCCCTTCATCTGAGGACAGATACGACGTTGACCATGACAGAGACTTTACTGAAGATCATCTGCTCCAGCCAGACAAGAACCTCACCTCAGAGTTGCCTTTGGACGACAGCTCAGCCTACCCACAGAGCAGCACACTTCGGATAGATGACAAGGTCCGGCATAAGAGCGACGGAAACAAGGAGAGCTGGGAGGGAGAATGCAAAAACAGGAAACATCAGGAGGATCAAGACTATAAAAATGTCCCCGAACAGAGCCAAAATAGAAATGACAGTCTTGCTAACATCCAACAATATCCCAACTTGAATGCCATTCCTCCTATGCAACTCTATGAACCAGCCAGAAACCACTCATTTGACCCAAATCTCCCCTGGCCTAAGCCTTCTTTACACCGGAAACATTCCCTCAGACTCTCCAGTCAAAGGGATGATGTTAAGAAGTCCGATCAGCTCTCAGTGGTTACATGTACAAAGGATCAACAGGAGATAAGACCAATCAAAAACAGAGAGCAGAAAACCATTAGCCAGGGAGAGCGGCTGGAACTGACTCCTGACAGCATACCCCTAATAACAGACACCGATGGCTTCATAGAAGACGACTTTAGACTGTATCAGAGAACAGCTGAGCCTGGGGATGATGACGCCTGCAGCTCCTTGTGTCTGAATGTTGACGAGATCCTTGATGTTGCTAATGAGCATCGAAGCGGTGTAGAAAATTACCGCAGCCACCATCTGGTCAACCAAGATCATGAATCTCATGCACAACATCAGGGGCCTCACACTTACTATTATAAAACCACTTTTCAACGACCACAGTTTGCCTTCAAGCAAGATTCAGTAGACAGCACTTTGAGAGATCAGATAACCCCTACAGCCCAGAGAGGCGCTTCCCTCAACCCCATAAGAGGTGGAGAGACCAGCTGGAGACTCCAGGATCAGAGGAATAGATCACCGGGCACCCAAAGCGCACCCAGCCCCACCCAAGCAGACAGACGGCATGAAGCCAACCTAGCTGTGGACGAATCAGAGGCATGTGAAGTGACAGACAGCAGCATATTTGACTACTGTCAGGCAAGTGAGGTGGAGTCAGACTCTGAGACTGTCAGGAAGTCCGTCGATGAAGGTGACGGCGAGTCTGCTCACTGGGCAGCTGATGTGGAGGAAGTGCAGGAAGATGAGTTTGACAAGAACGGTGCACCTGAAAGCATGCCTGGTGGAGCCAGAAGGATGGAGGCTGGGGAAGTGGTAGAGAACCAGAGTATCACAGGAGACAGTGGTATAGATTCCCCTCGGTGAGTACTTCCTTTCATAAACGCCTATAATTAAGTCTTATAAAATTATTAAATAGCTTGCTTATAGACCAGGATTGTTTAATAAAGGCCGACTGAAACAGCCAACAAAGCCTTTCTGCTGTGAGCCCACACCAGACTGTAATGGCTCGCATTTCTGAAGTGGCTGTGGGCAAAATAAACACCATTCTGATGTTCGTTAACCTCAAGGTTACATGTCTGCGGTTGGCCTCTCTACCAAAATGTGTTTGACTTCTTTTAAGGTAAATTGCAATAAAGCTGAACAAACACCGTGTGGCCAATTATAGCATCCAGTATTTGGACAGAAGGGAGTCATTTCTTATAATTATGTGCAATTGCTGTGCAGCACTTAAATACTCATTTTATAATCAAAAAGGAAGAAAAGACGACTTCTTCAGCACTGAAAGCACGGCACAGCTGTGTAAGTTGGAAGTGAGGTGGAGTTGATGAACATGTCACACTTTTTGAGGTGGTATATTCTGCCCCTACAGGACCCGAGTCAGTCTGGGCTCCAGCAACACTGTCATCCTCGAAGGTCTCAAGAGAAGAGGCTTTTTGCAAAACTTAGAGAAACTTCATTCAAAGAGCAGCACCATTAGACCACAGAACTCACTGCTGCAACTCACTCCTGTCATGAACGTATAGCAGGTCCCTGATGACGGCTGGAGCTGCAACACTTCGGTTCATTGTGAAAAGGCCAAAACTATCTGCTTGATGTATGCAAGTGATTAAAAATAAATCCAGTCATTCAATTTTGTAGCCTACCTCCACATACTGTGACGACAGGAGTCTTTGTAAAGATGTACAATAAAAATGTATCTTTGTGAATTATTTCAGCCTTATGTTACGCTTATGTTATTTACTTTCTGAGTGTTTAATAGCACACATATGTGTATAAGTTCAGTTTTCTTTCTCTACTTGTCTGAATGGATGACAAGTTCAAAACAGCAATTATTTGGTATTTTTCCTTCTCAAGTAGCATTTATCACAAATAAAACTGCATATACCCTCCACAAGCCCCTTTACCTTTGTATTCCAATGTTAATGTTTTGGTGTATTATTGATGTGGATATCATTTAGATTGACTGCTGGAATTAAAAAAAAATTGGACATGTTAGTTGTAACTGAATTTGTGTCAGTGACTAATGAGCATGACTTTGTAAACCATTGTACTTAGCTGGAAGCATTATCGTTAGACTAAATCATCTGTGATGTAAACCAGAGCTCTGGACTTAGAGGGATAATATAACCTATTTCTGACGGCAAGCAGACGGTGGATCCCAACCTTGGATGTCTGCATCAGCAGACTGAAGTCAGCCCCCAGCTGTGAAGGAATGTAAACCAGTATAGCCCATGTGAACATGGGAGACAAATTTTTATTTTGTTCAGGTCACAGGTGATTCCCTCACATTCAATTACAACTTTTACTATTTGCTCCAGACTGATGTAGTTACGACATTCCAGTTAGAGACTAAAATGTTCCAGCTGTAAGAAATCCTACAAAAAATTATGTCTTGAGGGAAGAAAAACCTGCCACACAACTGGAAGCACCTGGTGACAGAATAACTGATTTGGTGGGAAAGAGTGACACCATGTGGAAACACGTGGAACTACTGGGAACAGTGCAAGCTCCCTTGGAAACCTTTGGGACATGGGCCTTGAAAATTCATGTGCCAGGGTTCTTTTACAAGATTTTAACATTAGGGTATGGCAATGAGATTGTTTTTATGACTCAGGACTTCATTGAATTAAACACCATGAGAGTCAACAACCTTTATTTGTCCATATATGTGCCACTCAGAGATGGGAAAAAAGGTGTTACAGGATTTGCCCTTAAGAGAAGTCTATATGGAACTTTTTACACATTTTGTCTACAATGAGGCCATTGACAAAATAAAAAATAAAATCAAGGGGGGTAACGAGACAGTATGTTTGTAACAGTGTAAACACAGGGTAATATACATGAAAGAAAAAAGAAGGGCAAAGCAAATGGAATCAGTGACAAATTAAAATGTAGGGTACATTAGTATGTGTAAGAACTAAAGCCTCCTGAAAACCCTAACTCTTCTCAAATAACAGCTTGGCATACATTTCTACATAGCATGCATTAAGGCACCTATCTAACACAAGGAAGAAAACTATGCTACAATTTGAAGCACAACTGTTATCCAAATAAAAAGAAAATATTGCTCACCAAAATTTTCACTCATAAAAACTTCCTCTCATTCCCTTTCATATAACCCAAGCCATGTCTAAAAAAATACATCAGTTTGTAAAAGGTATTTTACACAGAAGCAGAATCCACCAGACTTCAGAAAAATCTTGAAAAATGAGATTCTCATGTAGTCCTTTAGTATACATAACTTTTTTTTGTTTTTAGTTCAGATCGCGGTAGTTTGCACATCAGTACAGTTACCTATATTCTATACACAGGTAATTAGTCTCAAAAGCAATAAAGTCTGATATAGCATTTCATGTACATTTGGGATTCAGGTGGAGTAAAAACCACAGCGTAAATAATTAGGACACCGGCCATTTTGTTATATGCTACCCAGTGGGTTTTTATTTTCTATTATGCATTTCCTTATGGCTAAACTGCACGCCATAACAGACTCAGGGTGTCAGTATTGCTCTCTGTACAGTCTATGCAGCAGTACGAAACCATCATAGACATACAAAAAAACCGCCTCATAAATATACAAGATGGCTCATGTCTGATGGAGCCCAATTTCAAGAGAAAGCTGCATGGGAATATCAACATTTTTATCTCCAACACTTAAAAACAACTTATTCATAAAAGGAAAAAAAAGGGAAAGAAAAGTGGAGACAAAGTGGATCTTACTATCAAAAATGTTATGTTTTGGAACAGCACACTAGTCACCTATACATATATAAAAGAAAAATCAAGAAGTATTTACACAGAATTTTTTATATTTGTGTCAAGGATTATGTGGGTGAGATAGAAATAACTTCAAATTGATTCAAGAGTCCTTATTGACCAAATTTTTGCAGTCTCCAATGACAGTGCAGCTGAAAAGCCAATATGCCCAACTGGAGATACATAAACTGCATTCTTCAATCAAAAAGATCAGAGAGCAGAGCACATTTACCCAAAGTAACGATTTTTTTCATTTACAGCCTCTTAATTTCTTCCTCTTAAAAGTACCCATAAGCTCCAGGAGCAAGTGAAGCACAATCGCAAACAAGAACAGATTCCTTCACAATCTACTATTACACCCTCTTGAAAATAAGCACAAAGCCCTGGGTTCAGTTCTGATTTATATGTTGCACGGTCCTTCAGGCCAAGCCACTTCCTTCTGAAGACTTCTGTGTTACTGTCCATTTATTCTCAGCTGCTTTGCTCAACCAGAGTTATGTGCTTCCATGACCTCTTTGTAGAAGTTGGCCCGATGCTTTCTGTGATGTGGCGATATCAATGAAAGGACAACTTGTGGAAAAGGAAACGAGGGCGGAGCTGGGGATGCTTGGATGGGCCGCTTGTGATGGTGCTCATTGGTCGACGTGGATCCTATGATGTCTGGAGAGGGAGGATGAATGGTTGAAGCCTTTTCCGCACTGAGAGCACCTGTATGGTTTTTCAACGCTGAGGAGGCGCTGTTTTGGGAAAACTGTGTTGGGGAATCCCTTCCCTGTGGGGATCGTGGTGTACTGTTGTGGCTGCGGCTGTGGTGGCTGCGGCTGCTGCTGTTGCGGTTGTTTGTTCTCCAAGTGAACCCTTTGATGCCTTGCAAGAGATGAGGAGTGATTGAATCTTTTGCCACAATGACCACAGGTGTAACTCTTTCCCTCCGAGTGGACTCTTTGGTGCCGTGACAGGGAGGAGGAATGATTGAAGCCCTTGTCACAGTGGTGGCACATGTAAGGTTTGTCTCCTTGCTGGTGCACCCTCTGCTTCGGGGGAGTGCCGTAAGACATGGGTTTCCCAGGCTGAGGTGGAGAAAACACTGGATTCTGCAGGTGGGTCTTGTGGTGGCGAGAGAGGGACGAAGAATGATTGAAACCTTTGTTGCAATGTCTGCAGGTGTAGGGTTTCCCCCCGGCATGGACCTGCTGGTGCTTCTTCAGGTGGCGCTTGCGCACAAAACTCTTCCTGCACATGTTGCATTTGTACGGCTTTTCTCCCGAGTGGATCCTCTGGTGCTCTCTCAGAGTGGCAGCAGCCGCAAAACACTTTCCACACTGTGCACACCGGTGGGGTTTGTCTCCCAGCACAACAGCTGCATGGGTCTTCTGGTGCTGTTTCAGGTTGGAAGTTGTCGCAAAGCCTTTGCCGCACTGGCCACAGGTATATGGCTTCTCGCGAGCATGGACCTCCTGGTGCTTTTTCAGATGCCTTCTGCGGACGAAGCTCTTTCTGCATTGAGTGCATTTGTATGGCTTATCTTCAGAATGCATTTTCATGTGTTCTCTTAGGGTGATAGCCGCTGCAAAGCTCTTACCACACTCTGAGCATCTGTGGGGCTTATCTGGCAAATGAATCATCTGATGAGACTTAAGGCTGAAGGCATCAATTACATCTTTGCCCATGATCTCAACTCCTGGGGGAACATAGGGCTTCTCTTTCATGTGAATTTTCATATGCTGCTTGAGACTGGCCTCCACAGCGAAGCTCTCACCACAGTGGACACAGATGTAGGGGTTTAGGTCTTTGTGGATCTCGAAGTGTTGGTGAAGATCAGCTATGCTACCAAAAATCTCCCCGCACTCGTTGCATTGTAGGCCATGGGCTTCATGTATGATTACACCATTCTCAGACTCCACCGTTAATTCCCCTCCATGGTCAGATTCCACTTTAACCACATGCTCACTCTCTGTCTTAAGCAGCACCTCTCCCAGCAGAGTCTCGGTTCCTGTGGTCTTGATTTCAGCTCCAGTGAAACAGTGCATATCGCCATGTTCCACCTTAATGTAATCATGGTCTGTCTCGGCAACAATTGCATCCACACATGTTACAGCACCAAGTTCTGTTCCCAGACCTTGGATCTTTAAGTCTGAGCCATGGATCTCCAATTCTAGTCCACGCTTTTCCTCTGTCATGATCTCCGTCTCTGCTCCGTAGTGAAGGTCGACATGACTGTGGGCTATGACACACTCCGACCCAAGCGTGTCAAGGCCGGGTGTGTCACATTCAGTCTCTGACTCGGCCATGAGAACACACTCCAGCCCTGCGACCTCCGTTTTCTTGCCGGATGATGACTAAAGAAAGAATCGGGGTATAGCGCTGTGTTTTTTGGCGTGGCGCGGTGCTGCTTGTCAGATAGCAGACCTACAAAAGAGAGAGATGAACATGAAAAAAGCAAACCAAAAATAGTTTAACTGTGCCATATGAGGTTATTTAAATTACTGCAACAAAAATTCACTTAAAGAGAAAAACTATGGTTACAACTCCTTACCAATACCAAAGATGTAAAGACCACTATAAATAAAACTGTCTGGCTAAATTTGCATAGAATTGGGCAAACATGACTATAACTGTGACCATTAAAGAGAATGGACATGTATGAATAATGACTTCCCTTATGATTACAAACATAAGTAAGCCCAACCTTGCATAAAATTGCAGTTTTACCACATATTGCAGATGTAAAATCAAGATGACCAATTTGAAACCCTCATTTGGTACAATTAAGCTTTGTTATATTTGTGATTATATGGATGATTAGTAATCAAATGAATATATAAAATATTGACTGGAATAAAATTCTCTGCACAAATGCCAGTCTATTAGAAATATAAAACACACACATATTACAATATGACAGATACAATAACTGGTGGTATTTCATTAAAATCAGGTGGCATGTGAGGCAAGGCAGCCACGTTTAACAAATTAGCTCTGGTATAGCTTATATCACTGTTTAAACACAAGCCTACATAAATATGCTGTGTGACTATGTACAATTTACTAGTGTATTTAACATTGAATTTGGGAATAAACATACAACAGTAATTAATAATTCACACCTTCTGACATTTAATGATATGGCAAGGGATACAACACTACTTAGCAAGCTAAGGGATCAATTTGCTAGCTACCTTAGCGCACAAAACAAGCTCCACTTCATTAGCTAACGCAATTGATAAAAATCAAAGTGAACTGCATCACGATCAAGCTCCCAGTTCCAACTTAATCCTCAAGCTACAGTCTATCTGGCCTACACAGCTCTTTTACGTGCGCACTTCACACTGTTCTATCAACTGCATTTGTATACGTGTAAAAGGTTTAACGCAGTAGGGTGTGTTACTAAACATTTAACTACTTGTTGCTAGCCTTCCAAAACAGCTACAAATAGCCGTCGTAGCCGCTAGTTAGCTGGCTATGGTCGATGGACGACTTGTTAACGATAAAACAGCCTTGTGTTAGCTGCTAATATGTTCGCGATTTAGCTAGCTAACTAGCTTCGTGGAAAATCCAACACGAGTGTATTTGTAATGGGAGCTTCTAATGCAACAGGATACTTACATTAAAGCTATCTTCAAATTAAGTAATTTGTGGCAACTTGAGACAACGACCGTCACGGAAATTCTCCTAGTGCGAGTATTAACAGGCCATCTTGTTGTGCCACACCAGCACTTCCAGCTAGCCAAAATTACATACTCGTCTAAGATGGCTGCCGCGAGCTAATGTTAGCCCACTTAGCTTCCGCCTTCCACAGCACATTGTAACACAGCGACCCCCGACTAAACTATAACTCGTAGAACAACGTCGTATGTGCCTAAAAGGCAACTGATGCAGCATAAATCCACGTTTATCATTAAGCCGCCCTGTTCATATGATAAGTTATCTAAGCGGACGACGAGTATGTTAGCAGGCTAAGAGTCACACCGTAATTCCTATCAGAGGTTGGCTAGCTGAAACAAAGATGGCTAACCCAGAGAAAGAACGCCTGTGTGCGAAAAGCCCGGGAAAGGAAGCCTTTTTCTTAAATAAGAATTAATGCAAACCAGAAAGCAAGTATCTGATACCTTTAAAAACAAGATGACCTAGCAGAAATTGAGCAAGCAAATCGAGACTGTAGCCCCTGAGGACAAGGTGGATGTGAGCAGCAGCCCTCCTTCACTGCGGCAGCAACCGAGAAACTACACACACGACGCCAATGGCGGCCTTGCTGATGTTAGCAGCTACCCAGCCGCGACCATGTTAGCGTGCTTGCTACATAGCCATGATGCCATGCTAACAATCCAGCTAATCCAGTTTGCTAGCACGGCTAAAGCCTCCCTACCAGTTCAGCTTGTGCAGATTGTAAAACACTGGAGCGGAAGCCTCGCTAAACCGCCCATACAACAATGTTAAATTTCACAGAAAACCCTAACTGAATACTTATTCAAGAAATATGAGCACACCAACAACAAAAATCGCGTGGATAAGATTAAATGATCAAAAAAGTCCCTGAAAATGCTGTGCTGTTAGGCTTGTCTATCTAATAGGACGTACTGTTAAAACTATTCTGGGTCAAGGCCTGTATTTTTCCATCTCAAAGTTATAAACTGTTGTCAAGAAACATAATCCACATAAATACTAGCGTTACCATATGAGCCAACAACTAATTTCATAGTCATCTGAACACAAACAGCCATATGGCTAACACTACATATATTCATGGGAGAGTTGCATTAAAATGAAGTAATCGCCAGGATTAATGATCACATCAGTGCTGTATGTCGAAAGTCGTGCATGCACTCACCCACCTTTATATCCTTTTATTTTCTGAATGTTGTAGAAAGAAAATAAAAAAATGGTTTAGATGCTTCAAACTCTGGGTTGAGAAGGGCTTTGCAAAATGAAGTGAGTCTCGTCAGACTGCTATGCGTGTCTTCCTTTCCCCTCTCTGCCTGTGTGTTTAGCTGGCGCCACAGCTCATCTGGCGCCAACGTTGGACCACCGACGCACTTTAGCGAAAGAAACCATTGTGATTTCAATGTAGCGCGGAAACTGTTATTGCCCCCTACAGGTGTGGAATATTAAGACAGCAAAAAATGGCTCAAAACTTTTCTCCATCCTGCAATCCTTCTCACTGTACTCTCTTTGCATAATTATATTGTATAAATGTCATCATTAACGTGAGTTTCTTGATTTTACCGCCATGTATCACAGCTCCAAAGTTATATGTTGACCCCTCTAGAGAGCTTTTCTCTCCACTGTCGCCCACATGCTCAGGACAGGGCATTGGGTCACAAGGCATCAATGAGAGACATAAAAATAAAAATAAAAAATGAGATTACAGTGAATTAAACTGAATTGAATAACAATATAACCTGACCGAATAGTATGTAATTGTGCCGTAACATGACTTTTTTGTTAACTGGTGCTATATGAATAAAATTTATTTTTATAATTAAATTTATTGAATGCCAGTCATTTACAGAGCTAGCCTATTTTTCTTAATCTGGTATATAAACTTAGCCCAACAGGTAAGGAAATTAGTGTTTGGTCAGTTATTTATTCTCCTTTTTGAACATACCAGTTGATGTTGTATTATATATTTTGTTGCAACCTGCAACAGTCTTCAGTGTTTATTTACTGTTGTTCATAAAACATGCTCTAACTGGGCAATTACATTTTGTTTGATTGCATGATGAATACCTAAAAAAGCTAAATAGCACATTACATACTTAAACAATTGATGGGTCTGTTGTCTGTTATAAAAATCCAACAACATAATTGACATATTATTGCAGTTTAGTCCTGACCGGGTACCATTTGCTGCAGATGATTTTTCTGGATTCATGATCTTTGACACTCTCACACACATTTTTGTAATTTGCATGTTTATTTATCACCTTCCTGACAGTGCCTGAAGTAATTTTCTAAAGCAAAGTGGAGCTCACTTTCTTACAGTGGAGCAGAAAATGAAGTATTTTCAAATTTTTGCATCACACCCGTGGGCTGAATAATTAATCACCTTTAATACAGTTCTGGTACATGCACTCAGTTCATTCCATAACCGGTATTAAAAGGGAAAAATGAACATTTTCTTTTTCTAGTTTCAATGTTGTGCAGTTGAAAATGTGTCCCAGCTGATGATGCTGTTTCCCTGTTGCCATCATTAGTGACTGAGCTGATAGTGTGTCGAACAAATATGTACAGAGACCTAAAAATGAATATCTGCCTAAAGCAAAGTGAGGATAAATCTGTTTATGTAACACATATTACATTTTAAAAGTATTTCTAAAGTTTTCCTATATTGCTAGTTCCCTAATTTTGTTTTAAATTCTTGTATAATGAGTGTAAATTCACTTCTCTCCTCTTTTATTGTTCTACTTTGACTCAGCCTACTTTGTCACAGATACTTCCACCCATTCACTGACTATTAAATGTCCAACTTGGGATACTGGTTTTACCATGAGACTAAACCACATAGCAAACATTCTGTTACACAACGTCAGTCACACAGTTTCACTGAGGCTGTTAACATCAAGGGCTTGGTCTTTGTTTCGCTAACTTTAGTCAGCTCTTTTCTTTAGGTTTTAGCTTCACATTTTAATTAAGAGGATAACACCATCCTGCTGAGCTTAAGCCGCTTGTGGATATCAGTTTTTGTATATTTGCTGGATATTTTGTTTTCCTCACCTGCTAAGAAAATGTCTCACCCTAGTACTCTGGATTTAGACAGATATAGCACCTTGGATAAATCTCGTCGGTCGACCAGTCACAGCCAGAACGGTCGCGCCCAGACCAGTCGCTCCCAGACCAGAGGCCAGGCCAAGCCTGGGGAAGTTGTGTGCGACTTCTGCACGAGGAAGCAGAAAGCTGAGAAGTCCTGCTTGGTGTGTCTGGCATCCTACTGCGAGGCTCACCTCCAGTCACACTATGAATACCCAGCCCTGATGAAGCACAAACTGGTCAAAGCGACGGGTCAGATGAGAGAGAAGATGTGCGCTCAGCATGACAAGCTGCTGGAGGCTTTTTGTCGCACCGATCAGACGTCGGTCTGTGTTCTGTGCATGATGGATGAACACAAACAACACGACATCGTCCCGGCTGGAACTGAAAGGACAGAGAAACAGGTGAGTGGTTAACACCATCATCTGTACTTTGAACACATAACACTATTATTGTCTGTTTATGCAAACTTTCATGTCTTCACCTGTAAATAGAAACAACTCGGTGCCACTCTGCACGAATCTCAACATAGGATTGACGAGAGAATTAAAAAGTGGCAGGATCTTCGACAAGCTGTTGAATCTGTTAAAGTAAGTTAAATCTAATCATGCTGAGACAAACTGCATCGTTATGAAAACAAGACATTGACGATCTCTGACTTGAAATTTCTGTCCCATCAGCACTCTGCCGACACTGTTCTGCAGGAGAACGAGCGGATCTTCAGCGAGCTTTTGCTTTCTATAGAGAGGAAGTACAATGAGGTTAAGGAGATGGTCCGCTCCCATGAAAAGATCACAGTAACCCGGGGTGAGACACTGCTGGACCGCTTGGAGGAGGAGATCACTTTGCTGAGGAAGAGACACAGCAACCTGGAGAAACTTTCACACACTGATGATCACATCCACTTCCTCCAGGTGAGAACAACCGAATGGTATAAAAGTTTGAGGTCTTCAGAGAAGGAAGATGTGCTCTTTGCTTGATATGTCTCTTTTTTTCCTCTTTACCAGAGCTGGCAATCTCTATCTGGCCCCTCTGGATATGAAGACCTTAACAAGATCAGCGTTGCTCCTTATTACTCCTTTGACGCTACGAAGAGAGCCATTTCTGCCCTGAAATTACAAGTAGAAGAAGTTTGCAAGACAGAGATGAGCAAAATCTCCGGCGCAGGTGGACTCATTGATTCTTCTCCTGACATAAAAATCACTTTTCTCTTCAGAAGGGCTGATGATGTTCATTTCTTTTCTTCTCTACCTCCATAGTGAAGGAAGTGTACATCACACAGGAGGAAGAGACGAAGCCGAAGAGAGAATCAATTCTGAGGGAAGAACCAAGGCTCAGAGAGGAGCCAATTACAAGAGGAGATTTCTTGAAATGTTAGTAACACAAATCTTTCTTTTTGAGGAAAGTTGCATTTATCCTGTTGTGAAGCTATAAGGCTTTCATCGTAGACAGTCATATTATCACAGGAGATGAAAACATTTTGGTTGAAACGTGCGAGTCCCATGTAGACCTCACAAAGGAGTGACTGCATTGAGTTGTGAAATGACTGAAACCTGCACGGGAGGGAATTAGGCTTGAAGAACTGGTTTGGTGGCATGCTGGGAGACAAGAGTTCAGTGTTACTTTAACAACACAGGGATTTCTTTTGTTATCGCTCCTAAACTCACACAACCTCCGAACCAAAAGACACGGCACCATTTGAGCAGAAATAATAAAAACAGCACACTGTGAGGTGATTATATTTAGATAGATAGATAGATAGATAGATAGATAGATAGATAGATAGATAGATAGATAGATAGATAGATAGATAGATAGAT
>JAVQJG010149525.1:0-10292 GCA_036024015.1 Craterocephalus amniculus
TGATGCCAGAGCTCATTAAAAAAGAAAGTTTAAATGATGATCTAGGTGCTTTTAGTGATGAATGGAAATAATTGTGATCAATCACTCATTATATTGCTTTATATCGTTTCATATCGATCAGTGGATCCTAGATCAAATCGAATCGAAATTGTATCGTGACCGAATTTGAGATATCGTCAAACATCGAATTGCTGTATCACTATATCAATATTATATCGTATCGTGATCAAACCAGTGATTCCCACCCTTAGTAGGCTGAGTACTCACTTCCAAAACGCACCTGAGTCAGTTCTGCTTTTGCTTTATGCAGCTTCTTTTTCTGAGATCTTTACGTGTTTATTTAACATTAGTGTGAGCATCAGTGATTGTCTCATTATTGGTCTTTAAACAGATGTTTTAATTATAATTATTTCTCTAATTTTTTTTCTAACTTAATCAGCCTGGGTGGCAGGAGAGAAAACATTGCCCCGGACTACCCTCTGACTCTGCTGGAGGGCCTGACCACCATCACACACTATTGCCTCCTGGACAACAAAAGGGTATGAACCGGAGCAAACACTTCTACAGACACCTGTGATATCCATGATCGTTCAGATCGCTCATCCCTCGCTTTCTTCCTCCACCAGTCCCTCGTTGCCTGTGATCCCGTGGATGTCCGCAATGCGCGCAACGCCGTGATTGAGGCGCTGCCGCACATGCTCAGCAGCATGGCGTTGCTGTGGGGTGTGGTCATGAAGGAGGATTTTCAGAGGCGGGCATCCGACTCGGCACAGAGCAGCAGACACACTTTTACTTCTGTCTTCTTTAGATGCCCCAAGGTGCGTTCATGTGCGGAGGTCTCGTACACGCTGCATGTGTTTCCCAGTATTGTAGATAGATGGAAAGATACTTTATTGATCCCTGAAACTGGGAAAGTGTGTTTACATTTTCTCTGTTGAACCATGTGTGCTTTTTATTTCTGAGAATGTCATATTTGTGCTGAATCAGATCTTGCGGCAGAGGATACTGGAGTTTCTCCTCCCTCTAACCGGACCGTATGGGGTTCAGCTGATGGCTGCAGTGGGAGCGGTGTGGAACAATAGGAGGAGCAAAAGGCGACATAAAGACAAAGTAAGGCCTACCTGGCAGACAGAATCTTAATGGACTGATTGACTTCATGGCACTTGTTAACGTCTTACAATCTGATGCTCGTTAGGTTTTACCTGTGGCCAGCGAGTCCCGTTTAACCATTGTGGAGCTGGTGAAATCACTCCACACCTTGCACACAGATACTATCCTACACCTGGTCAAAGAGGTTGTGAAGAAACCGCATCAGATCAAAGGAGAACAGGTACGTAAACACATTAAGATACTCGTGACTTGTATTCTGATGAATTTTTTTTTATTAATTATCTTCTCTCTCCGTCAGAAGTCGACCCTGGTTGATATCCCCATGTTACAGTTCAGCTTTGCTTATATCCAGAGGTAAGTGCAAAAACCTGTTTCAAGTGTACCAGAATTGCTCTGTAAGCATTCCCACTCTCATTCATCTGCGTATCTGTATCCAGTATTTCAGCTCAGGCTCTACAGGAAAACATTGCTCCTCTTCTCAGTCTGTTACGGGAGTCTGTTCAGCTCAACCTGGCCCCGCCGGGGCACTTCTTACTGCTGGGGTCAGTTCTCATCTCCACTCTTATTAGCGGTATTAATCATATAAATATAAATATTTATATAAATATATACATTTATATTTATATGAATATAAATGTGCTTATTTAATTCCACTGAAGTTTATGTTCAGCCACAAAGTCTGTAAATGATTTATGTTGGTGATTTTATCATTCAGCTGTTATTTGTGATTGTTTTAACCTACAGACATATTTATTTTTAGATATTTATGTGGAAATGTGATGATTGGTAATTTGTTTCTTTTGCAGAATCCTAAATGACTTTGTCAATAGGCTTCCCAACTTGGACAGTAAGAAGGACACGAGAGATCTACAGGTGAGATGTGTTGACATGTTCCTGGCCACAGAGCTCAGGTCAATGCGCTGTTGTTTAAGAAGAAAGTGCAGATAAGTGAGACACTTTGGTTTTATCTCACAGGAAGTGACTCAGCGGATCCTTGAAGCAGTCGGTGGGATCGCAGGCTCATCTCTGGAGCAGACCAGCTGGCTCAGCCGCAGTCTTGAGGTCAAAGTGCAGCCACAGGTGTGCCCCGAAGCAGATGAACCGGATGAAGCTGACATGGATGGAGATCACTGTGGTAATTTGAAATGCTTTTATAACAAATAAAAGTATCACCTAAGCACCAATTCCTAAGCAGTTATTTAAGAAAATAGGATCAACATAACAGTCATCCAGATTGGATTGGTGATTAACTTCAAAGATAGATAGATAGATAGATAGATAGATAGATAGGTTTCAGTTACAACAATGCCTTTTTATACACACCCTTTCCCCCAAATAACATAAAGTATACAATCCCTGTTTGGGGACACTGTTGTCTCAGGACCTGGTATAGGACTCCCTGTGTGAGGTTTTACAACATAAGTTGAGCAGGAAGGCCATAATGTCCATTACAGCTGGTCTAAAGATAACAAACCTTTCTGGTCTGAAGTCATTCAACGGTAACAACAATTTTCAAGATATACAATATACAATATCATACATTATCATACAAGATTTTCCCATCATAGTCAATCTCCTGGTCCTTTTAATTGCATCAGACCGAAGACATCTACCAACTTTTTTTTCTACATTGGCAAGTCTGATTCATTTAGATGACTGTAAGATAGATTAAACAAGGGAGTACGTTTAGTATGATAAATCAAACAGAGCTTACTGTTCAGAAATTATACTCATGGCTCTGTCATCTTTTGTAGTAGCCTGGGAGACTCGCACTGTCAATGATCATGTCCATATTTTGTACCTGTTGATGTTGTTCTTTCTTAACTAAATCATACCTGTATGAAGAATACCAGAATTGATCAAAGTTTAATGACACTCATGTTATTTTACTTTTCCTTCTCTCCTTACCAGAGTCGGTGGCTCAGGCTAGCACCATGGTGTCCTCCTCTGCTCCCTCAGTTTACAGCGTGCAGGCTCTCGTACTGCTGGCTGAGGTTGGATTTTATTTATCTATCATTTTATTAACAAATGAAATAGCATCCTGCTGTTGGAATTGAACACACTTTCCCCGGCTTAGATCCTGGCACCTCTTCTGGACATGGTTTACCGCAGTGATGAAAAGGAGAAAGCTGTTCCTCTCATCTCACGCCTCATGTACTATGTTTTCCCCTACCTGAAGAACCACAGGTAACTAATGCTACAGGGTGCTCTCAGAGACAAAAGCTTCAGTTTCTCTAGAAACAGATTAAAGTAATTTGTTTTTTCCTCTAACAGTGCCTACAACATGCCCAGCTTTGAAGCAGGAGCTCAGCTGCTGAGCAGTCTCAGTGGGTATGCCTACACCAAAAGGGCCTGGAGGAAGGAGGTCTTTGAGCTCTTCATGGACCCGCTCTTCTTCACCATGGATACCTCCTGTGCACACAGGTTAGTATGCTTGTGTGTTAGATTTGCATCTTTATTCTCATCAGTCATCACTATTTATTTAAATACACAGAAAAAGGAAAGTTTGGTCAAAATCTGATAAATGATGATCTTTGAAGTAAAGCCTGATCATTGGCATATCCAGACACAAGGGGCCTCATGTATAAAACAGTGCGCAGCTTTCACACTAAAAGTTGGCGTGGCGGCAAATTTAGAAAAGCGCGCCACACAAAAAAATTCAGATGTTTAAAACTGTGTGCACACATGAAGCCGTGCCTTCTTCCTTTATACAACCCAATCTGCGTGAAATGGAGAGCAGCTGCGTGGTGCGGTGTGGACCACCCTGTCCCCGCCCATGAATAAATATGCAAATTAGTATAAATACAATGCAAGCTTCCCCCGTTTGTCCAAATAACCATGGCGAAGGCGTTTAGAAAGACCAAGTAGAGGAATTTCACTGAATGTGAAATAGAGGTGTTGGTGGCTGAGGTTGAGAAAAAAATTAGAAAATTTCCGTAATGGATTAGAAATTGAAATAAAAATTGTGAAGACTGGTCACACACTAATGATAAACATAAAATGCTGTGAACAGTTCAGAATGTTGCATTGAATGCAAAAATTATAATAATACTAATAATTATAAAGAATTGGGCTGCCTAGAAGCCAGCCATCGCCCATGGCGAAGTTGGTTCCCAACACTACTGTAAAGGAATCATGCGTTGAACCAGGCCAATGTGCCACTATATTTGTGAGGCACATTTGTGCATCGCAAATTCGTTGCACATTTATTGAATGAAAATGCTTCCGGTTTACAAGAGCAAATTTATTTCCAGAGGGTGCCCTTAAGGCATTATGGAGCTCAGTCCACAGCTCCGATTACATCTGGAAATCGGCTCATTGCTGCAAATTACATTTTGATGTGTCAAAGCCACCATTGTTCCACAGTTACGCACTCTTTTACATGATATTTATATGCATGTGGGTGATTGTCAGCACCATATCCACTTTAAGGATAATAAAACCTGACCTGTCAGAGTGCACGGTGGCTGATCTGATTTCTTCTTTTTCAGTGAGAATATAAGCGCATGATAATAGCCAATGCATTTTCTGGGTGTAGACTGATGTACATTTACATGGGACAAAAACTAAAGAAATACTGTTTACACCCAACGACGGTCTCCCATTTATTTATTTTTTATTTTTTCCATTCATCCATTCATTCATTCATTCATCATTTTTCTCTCGGTGAATGTTGTTGTACGAGGACGAAAGGCTTCAGTTTCATTGTGTCAGTTTAAGCACGCTTTATACATGAGGCCCAAGGTCTTCCTGCCGAATGTCCGAAGGGGGTTATAATAATAAATAATAAATTTCAAAGTCATCATCTGCCAAACTTTGACAAAAGTTGTCTGGTATTATGTGTATTGAACAGAGGGGGTTTATTCTGCGGGTACAACAAAGCATTGTTACAATTGGTCTGTTTCAAACTGGATCACAAACATTGTCTAATCTACGCTGTTTGACTGTCCCATCGTCTCTGTAGTTGGAAATCTATAATCGACCATCTGCTGACTCATGAGAAGACAATGTTTAAAGACCTCATGAGTGAGTACATACTGTTCAGAAACACTGTTTTGTCTGAAGATAAGAGATTTTCTAAGGTGGAGACTTTCTTTCAAACTTTGAAGAAGTGACATGCAATATGTCAGTATGTTTTTCATCGTCTCGATTTCGAGACGAATGTTCAGCCTCACATAGCACAAACAAATAAAGACACTAGAGGCTGTCTCTTCTTGAGACATATGTGCTGCTAATGCAATTCCACATTTACTTATTTATACCTCAGGCATGCAGAGCGGCTCCCTCAAACTGTTCACTAGTGCAGAGCAGAAACCCATGCTGCTGAAACGGCAGGCGTTCGCCATGTTCAGTGGGGAACTCGACCAGTATCATCTCTACCTGCCCCTCATTCAAGGTTGGCTGCTATCACTGTTTGTAGATTTGTGCAGCCGTGTTTAACCCAGACATGAAAACTCAGCTTGTTGTTTTCCATCAGAGCGTCTTACAGAGACTCTGCGTATGAACCCGAGCCCTGCTGTTTCCGCCCAGATGTTCCTGATGTTCCGTGTTCTCCTGTTGCGGATTTCATCCCAACACCTGACGTCTCTCTGGCCTATAATGGTCACAGAGCTTGTAAGTTGGCTTTGTCTCACAACCACATTTCACACATGGGATCATCATGGTGTTAGGGACCGATTCGTCTTGTTTTTCAGATACGCACTTTTGCACGTCTCGAGAAAGCTCTGCAGGCAGAGAAGGACATTTCAAAGTGAGTTATTTTCTTTTACTTTTTATTTTCTATTGCTGTTTTTCTGACACCCTGCTGATTCTCTCTGTTTGTGATATGATGTGCCTTTTTTGTACAGACTGGCTAAAGTGGTGCGTGGAGCCCTCGATAGGAATGGACCTATTAACTTCTCTCAGGCGGAGCTGGGCATGTACCTTTCAGCCTGCAAGTTTCTGGACACTTCCCTGGCTTTTCCCCCGGAGAGGATGCCGCTCTTTCAGATGTAGGAAACTCGAAAGTGTGCATGCACGTGTTAAATTCAGTCCTATTTAATGTTTAATCATTTTGTCCTGGTATTATTTTTTATTTGAGTTTTTTTGTCCATCATGTAGGTATCGCTGGGCTTTTGTTCCAGAGGTGGATGTAAACCAGTACAATGGTCCAGATATTACACTGACAGAAGGCGAGCAGGAATGCACACCACATGTCGTCAGAGTCCTGGAAGGGATACGACAGCGCTACGGGGTACGATACTGTTTGGTTACACAATGGTGATTATCATAAAACATCATGAATGCTTACTAGGTTACTGACTGATATTTAATGTTTTATTTGAACAAAAATGTGATGTCTAAAGCAAGACTTTTTTAGTGTATATCCCTGTGTGTTTATCACAAAATAACAGAAAATACAAATTTTGAATGATAAAATGAATTAATAAATAAGCTAGTAAGTAAAGATTTAGTTATAGAGTGTTTTTCACAGATAAAAATCACAAAGTGCTGTGCATAAAATGTGAGCAATTTAACAACATAGTGGTAGTATTAAATAAATAACAGGAACCAATCATATCAACCAAAAGCTTTCCTAAATAAAAAAAGTCTTCAGCTGCTTTTTAAAAGAATCCGCAGAGTCAACCAGACAAACGCACATCGGTAATTTGTTCCAAATCAGGTGGCTATTAAAAAATAATAAGCCTGTTTAGTTTATATTCCTAACAAAGTAATCTCAAGGCTCTTAATAGACATATTAAAGTTTAAACACACTTTTCCATAGAAAGTGTGTCCAAACTTTTGACAAATATTGTGCATCCATCCATCCATCCATCCATTTTCTAAACCGCTTAATCCAATTGGGTCACGGGTGTGCTGGAGCCTATCCCAGCTGTCAACGGGCGAGAGGCGGGGTACACCCTGTGCAAATCAGTTAATTAATAAACCAACCTAGCTAAGCAAACCAACAGATTACATAGAATATTCTGTGCAATTAAGGCGCTCATCCTAAGCAAACGTGGTGTGGTGGGCAACAGCAGAAAGGAAAAGACTTACAGGTGCGAAAAATCTTCAAGATAGCCAAGTTCAGGAAGGGCAGATTTGGCTCGATGAGTTAGACGGAGAGATCATTATTACCATAACACTCCATAAACCAGGGCTACCTGCTGTGAAAGAAAAGCACAAGTTAATGAGCAATTATTTCCTATGTTTATACATGGAGAGCAGAGATGAGAGAAATGGGGGGAGGTGTTCGGTGCATCAGAGGATGTTTCCCAGAAGTCTAAGCCTGTAGCAGCATAACTAAAGGATTGGCTAAGGGTCACCAAGTCAGCCCTAACAACAAGCTTTACCATAACAGAGAGCCTTCAGCAAAATCATGAAGGTAGAGAGGGCATCTGCTTCCCATCCCAAACTGGGAGTTGGTTCTATGTCATTAAAAAATGTAGAAAAAGAGGAAACTGCCAGAGTCATCAGCAACTTTTCACTCTAGCTCCATTTAGGCATTCAAAATTTAGTTTTATGTTTTGACCACGACTCCATCTTCCCCCTCTGCTGCTGTTTCAGATGCTGAATGGACTAAATGAGGAATCCACCACAGAGCGCTTGGAGTTCCCCCTTCTCACTCAGCGTTCCTTGTCCTCCATCACCCAGCTGTTGCCTTTTTTGCACATCCTTTGTTGTTCCTTCCAGGGCCCTCCACCTCGCAGCAAAACCGTGCCCCACTTCCCTGTAGCAGACTACCCAGCAGCCTGTTCACATAATGTCCTGAAGAGGCTGGAGATCATCACAGAAGAAGAGTTCCTGGACTCCATGGAGAGTTAAAAACTGAGCTTTTTGACCTGCAGTTATGCACAAAAAAGATATGAAATGGGCAAAACTTGTGATGATGTCTTGTGAGCTAGTGAAAAGAAGAAAAGGGAAATGTTTTGGAATTTCAATTTTTAATGTTTGACTTGTCTGATCATCGCCACATGTATATATAAGTATCTCTGAGGTGTTTTCATACAGAATCTGGACTGGAAAAATAAAGGGATCTTTTAAATCTGTAAGATATGCTATACTATTTACAAATTACTGGGGAATGCACTTTTTCTCTTCCAAGAAGGAGTTTCATCTCAGCTTCAGGTTATTCACACTTTTCCTTTAATATAATTGGCAAATAGAAATGGACCATAAAATGCAGTTATGTAAGCCAACTTCAGATTTTTCCCCTTTTCTGTATAAGGCGTGCACCTTATGATAATAATACTTCCAGTGAAATGTTTGTTTGACCAACAACAGATTTACTGTGAAGAATCTTTAGTCTTATTACTTTTTTCTGCTACTGATTAACTGCATTCTGTACTTCAACATTGCATAAGTCTGTCTGACTCTGAGAATGTAAAGGCTAAACATTTTGTTGACAATTTATATTGATTAATGTTAACGGTTTTATTGGTAAGTTACTGGAAGTGCTTTGTGTACAGCAGGAAACCCAGGAAATCGGGTGTGCCTCACCATGCCTGCCATTTTGGTGTTGAAGGGAAATTAGCATTTCTTTATAGTTGTTCGTGGATATTTTACAGCTGATCCTTGTCTTTTTTCCACATTTCTGAATGTTTGCTTAAATTATTTTGGATGTTTAAAGGACCATGTCAAGTTTTGATGGAACAGAAAAAGATTCAATAAATTAAAAGTTCAACTTAAGATCTGTGAATCTGCATAATTTGTTTCATTTGTGTTGGAGGAAGTTTCTCCAGAATGCCAATTTAATGAGAATTGTGTAAAACAGTGTTAGGAATTTATAGATGATAAATCTAGACAGTTAGGAATTTATAGATGATTGTGCAGCTAATTGCTCGTCTCTGTTTGACTGCACATTCTACATCCACAAGGTGAGAGAAAGACATCACAAAACTGTCAGCAGTTGTGGTCTCAGGAGGCTTTACACGAACGGTGAGATAAGGAAAGCAACCTCACTCTTCCACTGAAAACCCAAACCCTGATTCTCTGAACAGTCGAACCATGGTAATATGTCCCATTTCTTCCTGCATCCCAAATTTTGCATTAAGCATTATCATGCCACAGATTCCAAATCGAATGAAAGTTAGACCACTTAAGGTACAAAAAATCTATATCAGAAGGAATTATACATCTTTCCCAAGCCAGTGGGGAAATAAACCCACAAGGTTCAGGTTAAATGATTTTGTTCTAGTTAGGAGTATGTTTTACATCTTGGACTTGAAGATGAAAACAAACAGTAAATGCTTGAGCATAATTCATTACAAGAGTCAAAGTCAGAGTGGACTGTGAACCAGCAGCTTAAAAAAATTGACAAGATTAAGGATTGTCAAATTGAACAATCAAAAATTACCAATGGATTTCTTGCAACTTGTGCAATAGCATTTGGGATAGGCAGTTTTTTTCAATAAACTTATTTTTTTAATGATTTCACTGTGATTTTTGCTATTTTCGATGCCTTTTACTACTTTTTTTAATGCTTTCTTTGCACTCTCAATATTTTATGTAAAACACTCTGAACTGTCTATACAGGAAAACTTGCTTTGCCTTCACATTAGTGGTTCCAAAGGCAAAACATGGACCCAGTTTTGAAAAGTATTATGGACCATTATGACCCAACAACAGAGATTTCAACTCAACAAAAAAAGATAGAATATCATGAGGCATATCTGTCCCTGAGCTTGATCAGGTCATAGTAATATTCAGTGGTTGGTAAAAAGACCTCTGTGGGCTGTCTCAAAATATCAACATCTGACAAGATGAAGCCTCTTTGAGATTTTTCTTCCTGAACGCAAAGAAAAGCTTGTCGTTTACTTTGGATATAAACTGCTCAGCTGTCAAGACGTTTTACTAAAGTTCAACAAACTTGTAGTTTGCAAGTTTTCTGATTTAAAATATGCTTTAGCAGAGGAATTAATTATTCCATTTGCCTTTAATATGGTTTAAACAATAATTAACAGTCTTTGAACCAAAGATTTATGGCACATTTTTTGCATGTTTCTGTGTAACATCAGGTGCATTTGGTAGTGAGATCCAAGGCTTAATATTATTGTTGTCGATGAGAGGGGGGCCCTGCAGAAAACATGTGGGAACCACTGATATACATTATGGAATTTCAGCTTGTATGGGTGAGTTGGAAATGTGAAATTATGCTTCTAGGCTTGAATACATGCATACATACATCCATCCATCCATCCATC